>JAVQKC010140815.1:0-11223 GCA_036025475.1 Philypnodon macrostomus
TATATATATATATATATATATATATATATATATATATAGTTCTGGTATAGAAACTCTTGAGCACATTACTGTTTCAAGATAAACAGCAGTCTACAGTATCTGTGAATGAATGGGAGGTGGACCTGCTCCAACCACTCCACCCACGCTGGTTTCCCTGTGTGTAGGCTGATTCACAAGAAAAATGCCAACATGTTTCACAAAGTCTCATTCATTCACATTGACATGACAGGGTCTTTTCACTTAATACAATACTTCCACAGAGACTGTGGCCTTCATTATCCTCGAGCCACAATTGTTACTGTCAACATTTTTGGTGAAATCTACAACATTATCAAGGCCATTGTTTGTTTTGTAGGACCCATCTTTCTAATGCTTAGGTACAGCAATTTACTGTACACCATGGCCCTGTTAGTCATTCCAGCAAAACAAATTATGCATTTGTGTCTAGACACTTTTTTAGAGATTTTTAGCAACCCAAATACAATTGTTGGGTTCCTGACCCAGTGTTTGATAATCACTAATGTAGACTCTTTTTTTCTTCCACATTGTACAATGGGTTTTGGCTGTAGGTGTTGAGCTACTAGTTAGCTTGTATCCTTCCACATAGACACGATGTACAAAATATAGAAAGAGAACTGTCAAGGCGTTTTTGGGTACATCTTTAAAATTTTTATCACCTATTATATGTTTTAGGTGCAGCGCCACCCCAGGACCACAATGACACCACCCCCTTCCCAGATGCAGATGAGGACACCACTGAAGAGGACGAGTCTACACCAGTCGCAGAACAAGACCCTCCTATTCCCCCGGTCTGTGATGAAGGCAATGGAGACACAACACACGCTGAGGAAGAGGAGGATGAGGAAGACGCTGCAAAAGACAATGAAGATGATAAAGATAAAACTGAAGAGAAGGAGGAAGATGAGACAGAGGGCAATGATGATGAAGAACCAAAGAGTGAGTGTAAAACTGAGGAAGAAACAGAGACTGTGGAGTCTAAAGAGCAGGACGCTGAGGAAGAGGATGACGAAGAGGACGCTGATGATGATGATGATGATGAAGAGGAAGAAGACGACACCACAGCAGATCTACTCACAACTGCCGACCTGCTAACAGATAATTCCCCAGTCAAGTACCAAAATAATAAAACCAACAGGGCGAAAACTAATGGTCACGTCTTGTTGGGTACCGAAGGACGTAAAACTAACAATCCTGGTAGTGGTGGGGCGCCTCCTCCGCCCTCGCCCACCCCCGAAAAGCTGCTCTGCCCCCTGGTGGAATCCGAGTTGAGTTACACAGACAGGGACCAGTCGCTCAGCTCCGGATATGAGATGTACAATGGGGAGCTGACCGAGACCGGCCTAACAAATGGATCCAGTGAGGTACATAGAGCGACCGTACCAATCTTCC
This sequence comes from Philypnodon macrostomus, assembly GCA_036025475.1. Classification (NCBI taxonomy): domain Eukaryota; kingdom Metazoa; phylum Chordata; class Actinopteri; order Gobiiformes; family Eleotridae; genus Philypnodon; species Philypnodon macrostomus. The sequence goes on from JAVQKC010140815.1 coordinate 1,411, forward strand.
CCGATCTGCCCCTGGATCCTGAGCCGGGAAACCCTAGATTGGTCGGGACGGCGGACATCGGAGCGGTGCCGACACTCAATAGCCCCACAGCTGACCGCAGCCGCACTGTGTCGTCCTCGAGCACCGGAGACACACCCAAAGGTAGGGGAAATTTTGCTACTGAATCTGTAGCCTGGCTAGTCACCTTAATGTTCTCTGTCTAGTTTCTCGCATTTGGATTATTATAAAACACACAGACACTAAGGAACCTAAACTGGAATTTCTGGGGAAATACCAACATAGCCATAAATTAACTGTCTATGAACTAATGCTTTTCAAAAACATGATACATAAAACCAATCGGCAAAATAATGCATTGCCATGGTTTGTCATGGTAAAAAATGTTCTATTGCTGCGTAAACATTATTTATCATGTTTGTATTTGTGCTATTATGGTTTTGATTATCCAACTTTGTCCAAATTGAACCAAAAAGACTTGACTGTAGTCAAATGGGGCGCCATCTTTATGCACATAGTTAAAGTGCCCAGGCTTATGCTCACAAGGCATATTTTTCCTCATAGATCATTCGAATAAGCATATCTCATATTATATAGTCATCATAATCATCCTTTTCCCTATTATTGTAGCTGTATCTCTGAAAGTGTCGCCTCTTTTCCCACTGTGTCTCCCTCAGTCAAAGCCAGAGCAGCTGATCTGTTAATCAACCCACTAGACCCACGCAATGCTGACGCCATCCGTGTCAAAATAGCTGATCTCGGAAACGCCTGCTGGGTGGTAAGACACTGTATCAGGAAGGAATTGTCATTATTAACAAAAAAGATGTAAAAAAAAATATACAAATGCGCTTCAATAAAACTTTGATCAGATGTTACTTTTTGTCTTTATTCTCAGCACAAGCACTTTACGGAGGACATCCAGACGAGACAATACCGGTCGATTGAAGTTCTGATAGGAGCAGGTTATAGCACGCCTGCGGATATCTGGAGTACCGCCTGCATGGTACAAAAAATAACAAGAGTGTATATAGACTCTGTATATAGAGTGTATGGTTCCCACGTGGAATGTTCAAAATTCCAGAATGGAGGTGACTGGAGGAAACTTTTGAGTAACTTTGGAATAAAGTAGTGTTTGTGGTGAGGGATAGCATTATAATTTTGAGCATATAATAAAAAAAACTATTGTGGTCTTCAACATTTTTGTAAAAAGAAAAGAGTTTTGCCACCAGCCAAAATGCTAAAGTGTGAGGTATATTCACTAATGTTTCCTAACCAGGCTCTGACATCACCTACATGTAGCAGAGTGGTTGTCACTTGCCCAAACCATCTCGATTTTTCACATTTTCTGATATTCTGTAGCTAATTCTAATTTCTCCATTGAAAATGTATTACAGTTGCCTCCATTCCTGAATTAGAACTTTCTGTTTACAAACTTTGAAAGGGTCTATCGAGACTGATTTATTGTTTTTCTTTCAGACTTTTGAATTAGCAACAGGAGATTACTTGTTTGAGCCCCACTCTGGAGAGGACTACTCACGTGATGAGGGTGAGTATCTGATATTCTAAATCATAAAACTGCAGTAGATTTTGTTTTGTATGTTAGATTATGTTACTATAGGTAAGTTGGTGAGAGATCATACTTGCATTGTGCAGAGTAGTATTAAGTATGACTTTAGGTTGTGTTTATATGGCAGGAAGATATCAGATAGCATTATAATAAAAAGTGCCTATAGCCCTCCCCAAGTCCTCCTATCCACTACAGCTGTAAATTCTCCTTCAACTCAACTGCCTCCACTCATCCTCACTCTTCACTGTCACTAGTTGTCTTATAGTGAGGTTACACAATCTGTGCTAGAGAAATTGAAGAGTAAATTCCAAATGTCGATCAGCTAGTTTATTAGTTAGACCTGGTTACCTGGTCAATAGCCAACCTCATAACCGCTTGTTAAATCACAATTTGCTGATGATCATCACTACTACCACAGCAGAAAACCACTGGGAACCACTCACTCTATTATATACAATGTCTACCTAATAAAGTTATGTATTAGGCACTTTATTCATTTAATCATTGTATTGAATAACTGGAGAGACGCTTATTTTGTGCATTGACCAATGTTAGCAAACTCTACCTCATAATCTAGCCATAGCAAAGAAGCATAACAAATCAGCCAGAAACAAAAATGGTTAAAATGGCCTAAAAATAGCACACACTAGACTCACTGCAGACTGTGATTAAGATTTTGTGTCTATATTTATACTAGCCTTATCCTCACAGCCTCAAAACGGCATGCACTATAGCCTACTGTATATCTATGTCTCAGAAGTCTGTTGATAGAGACAGGTAACTGCAGTTGAAAGCGCTTATGAGACAGTTTTGATCTTTTGCTATGAAATAAATAAATGAATTAAACTTTCTGTTGTTCTAGATTGTCAATAGATGAAGCTAAATGCATGTGATCTTTTAATAGTAGGCATTTCATTTGATCATTTCTTCTGTGGAGGCAGTGCTCACTAACACAAAATTCTCTACTTTTTCTCCTTTCGTTCCATTACGTTTTTGACTTTTTTACTTTATTAATCCCTTTTGCGTTCTGTATTTTTTATTTAATTCCCAACTTTCCTTTCCTTATTCCTTGTCTTTCCGTTCCCTCCTCGTCCCCTCTCTCCTCTGTAGACCACATAGCCCACATCATAGAGCTCCTGGGCTGTATCCCAAGGCACTTTGCTCTCTCTGGAAAATATTCCCGGGAGTTCTTCAACAGACGAGGTAGTGCTGACCAGCGTGCAGCTACTGGGACTGGGATACACTCATGTTTTGGGATCCTGGAAAAAAAGACACTGGTGGAAAGAAAATATATACGAGTGGTTCTCAAACTGTGGTGCAGGTATTTTTAGTGATAGCCAGATGTCTTTGCAGTTCAGGTTTTGATAGTTTTGCAATTTTTAAGTTTTTTTCTGGTAGAGGGTGAATTTGATGTGTGGATCAAAGTTTAGTCCTGGTTTGGATCCAGTTTAATTATGATTTTACCTGGTTTAGTCCTGATGTATGATGTTAGTTAAGACCTAGTTTGGATCTGGTTTAGTGTGTAGACCTGTTTGAGACCTGGTTAAGAAATGTAGACAAGAGTTAATAGTTCTACCCTGGATTAGACCTGTTTATATCAGATTTAGTCCTGATTTAGGCTTATTTTAGCTACCCGCGAAGCCAAATTTTTCCTGTGGTGGTCCTTGGTGTGAAAAGTTTGAGAACCACTTATTTAGACACTTCGATATCTGTTATTTGTGTCCATGTGGGATCTTAAGCATTGGTGTGTCCCAGTCCCGTACAGCCAGAGGAGGTGTGTGTTGATGTGCGTTGCATGCTGCTGAGATGCTGAACAGTGCCTGTTCCCTTTGTGTAATGTATGTGATGGTGGGTGCAGACCATATCGCTCTGATCACGGAGCTCCTCGGAAAAGTGCCCCGGAAAGTGGTCGCTGCTGGGAAGTACAGCCGAGAGTTTTTCTCCAAAAAAGGTAAACCACATCGGCCCAAGAGTGAGTTTGGTCCAGAAGCTGTGTCATACAACAACTATGAGCAGTTGCCCACTTCATTATAAACTAAAAAATACTATGCCGGCCTAGAGTGAAAGCAAGTAAATGTTTCGACCAGTTGATCCAGCCACAAGGTCCTAAGCCACTCCCCTCTACTCTTTGTTCTAGTCCCGATCCTAGATAAATAAGGAGGGTTGTGTTAGGAAGGTCACATTTATAGCATCTTTTATTTCTTGACTTTATTGAAGATTAACAAATGTGTACTTTTGTTCACACAACTGATATAAGCCTAATTGAACTGGCACAACTACTGTGAAATCCTTTTGCCCTAAAAATGCCCCGTGCAATTAGGACTCTCCTGCTAAAGAATTAATCTCAGTGGGACTTTCCAGATTAAATAAATGGTCAAACAAATAAAAACAATACATTAGATTTGGTATACATGCAATGATTTTTTTTGTAGACAGAAGTAAGATTTTTAGCATGTAGATGGCAATTAGTCCTCCCTTCACTGCACCAATGCTCTTCTCTGTGTGCCACCCCTCTATAAAACTCTGGTAAGTATGTGTTGGTCTGTGCTTGATACAGCTGATAACCCTTGCTCTGTATCATTTATTCCCTTTCTACATCCTCACCATCTTTTTCATTTCTGCTCATATATTCTTATATAGATAGTGTCATGAGCCCTGCATATTCCTCCTTTGATGTTGTCTCTATCCGGGGTCTGAGCCTGCACTTGATGTCTCAATGTTCACCCTTTTATCTCGAAGCTCGCTGCTAATCTGCCTTGACTTTTTCCTCTGTCTGTCTGGGCTTTTCCTGTGTCTGCCATGCAACCTTCAGTCTCATTATGTTGTTAGTGTACGCACCAATGTCTGCACAAAATGTAGCGGACACTTGATTTAGCATAATAAAAGTTTTTTATAGACTGTAGATTAGCATCTCTTTTTATAAATAAATACATATATATATTCCAATATTATTTTTATTTTTTTAAAGCAGTGCAATTTCCTTTAAGGCCCTCTTTCCCCCCTTGACCACACCCACTTTACTACAGCAAATGCAAACAATGGAAAGTGGGGAAAGGTGGGGTTTCTTCCCAATCACCTTGAAAAAAGTTGAAACCAGCCTTTTTTAGGTCCTGAGAAGGTCAGCGCCTCAGCATACAAGATTTCTCAAATATGCATGAACGACTCAAAATACAATGTTTTCTGACATGGAAATAACTTCATAACATGACAGAATGTTCAGAATGGTCACGTTGGCTTAATAGGGCCCTTTAGAATGATATACTTATCCAAATTTAGCCTGTTGATAAATGTCTAAAGTCACAATTCTTTTACATTTGCCGGCCCATTGATACATGAGAGGTTGCCATGGCAGCTAGAGCCCATTCAAACTGGACCTTTTCTTCAGTCATTAATCGTTCTCACACCTGTATTTGTCAATTCACTTCTACCTTCGTCTTTTTAAATAATACATAAAAGTGTTTTTGTTCCTGTACATTCTGTCTCTATCTGACTTCCTTCTCCTGTGTATTTTGGCTGAGACTGTGGAGAGCTTCATGCTGCGGTTTGAAGACTTCAGTGATTAGCACACCTACAGCGACGGGTGAACTAATCAGTGAAATCTGTTTATGTAATGAACAGCAGAAGGCTTCACAGTCATGGCACTGGTCAGAGTCACTGTAACTTAATACGAACAATACATGATTTAGAAGATTTATATTTATTTTATTTTTGACTATATGCTATAAAGAGACCAAAATACAGTTCTTCCATACACTTTTGCTTGACTTACTTAAATGACTGAGCAACACTGTTTTGTTTTTTCTAATTTGTGGTCATTAGCCTAATTAAAGATGCAGTATGTAATTTTTGTGACATCTGGTTGGAAATTGCACATAGCATTGTCACAAATTGCCCTTCTTTGTAGACCAGAATAAGCACCCACAGAAGCCTTGAAGGATTCATGCTGGTTTGTCTGAACCAACTGGAAACTGTCAGATCAAGAATGCCCCCTAACATGTAGAAATAAAATGCATCTAAATCTGCAATATTTTACAAAATAGTCTTATATTGACGCAATTACATTCAACCAGTTTTGGTTTCTTCATAGAGTATATGCAGTACTAGGGCACATTGGTCAAGATAAATGTTTCTGAAGGCTCACTTTGCTTTTTGTGACGAAAAGTAAAACTACCGTATTTTCCGCACTATAGGGCGCACTGGATTATAAGGCGCACTGTCAATGAATGGTCTATTTTTTTCATATATAAGGCACACCGGACAATAAGGCGCATTAAGTGAAACAGAACAGTCAGACAAGTCAGTCAGTCAAACTTTATTAAACGCGTTCACACGTAAAAATGATATGGCCATTTTGGGGTCATATATATAAACACTAATAATAATACACTACTAATATTACAGTGAAGCATAGTACCGGTATGTATTACTCCGAGACGCTCCTGACTCCCGGAGCTTTGTAGTTTACCGAAGTCGTACCAAAACATTTTGACGGAGTGCCTTGAGCGCCGTGTGACACAAAATCGCTCGGAGGTCAGTAAGCACAACCAGGATTAATCCATATATAAGGCGCTCCGGGTTATAAGGCGCACTGTTGGTTTTTGAGAAAATTTACATGCTTTTAAGTGCGCCTTATAGTGCGGAAAATACGGTCGATGAATTGCATAGTTTAACAGCATGTCTTAACATTTGCACACCTCTGTATAGTTAACACTGAACACCATTTGGAAGTGACCCTGACCTCATTGCCTCACTATCATGTCCCATTACTGACTCACCTTCTTCTTGTTTCTTTTTAGGTGAGTTGAGGCATATCACCAAACTAAAACCCTGGTCTCTGTTCGATGTGCTGGTAGAGAAATACGGCTGGGCACACGAGGACGCAGGACATTTCACCCACTTCCTGTTACCCATGTTGGAGATGGTGCCTGAGAAGAGGGCCTCGGCTGGTGAATGTCTCAACCACCCCTGGCTTAACTCGTAGCCAAAAACTCCAAGTCCAGTTGTCCCAAATCTTCCCTTTGTCCCCCAAATACTGTATCGTTCCTTGGTTGTAGACTGTGAAACAACAACTAAATGGTGAAATATAAGACTTTTTGCCTACCCTGTCCCACATAAAGACAGTCTGTGCTTATTTGTCTAAGCCTAAACAGCCCATACCATACTTTCCCCAAGAGGAATGTAAAGTAAAGGACAGTTTTGAGGACATAAACTACTGACTTCAAAGTGGGGTCTTCCAAAAGTGTCTCTAAAAAAAAGATTATTTAAACGTGGATGCTGCTCACACATTGCAAAGGGAGAAGTCAGGCTCTGTCTTCACTTGTCAAGATGCCAGCAAGTCACTTCCAAACTGTCTCCATTTAGTATAGTTTATTTTCCAAATCAGTCATGGACCCCCTTGACAGCTCACAAACTTCTCAGTGACTAAAAAGTAAAGGTGAAAGCTCCACTTTAGTGTAAACATAGCTGTAGAGCTCTAGCTGTCTAAAAGAAATAGACAAATATTCGATTGTGTGTGTGCAAGAGGATTGTATGTGCCTGTTTTTTCTGCGTAGTCTGCAGACCTTTCTTCTCTCTTTCCAAAAACAAGTAGCCTCAGCTTCTTCCCCTGTTGTGAGAAGGCAGCCACTTCAAAATAAAAAAAACGTTTACATTCTTTCAAATCTTCTAAGTAAGAAGTCTCCCCTCTAGCATTTAGTGGAAAAAGTCCCTCAAAAAGGTGCATGCTCGTGCCTGGGGCTTGGTAACGGGAGGACACAGTACTTGCCGCTCTGATGGAGGAGAGGTTGAAGACGTGCTAAAAATAAACAATAACAATCAGTCAAAGAGGACATGCTTTTAAAGACTATTTTCAAAATGCATGGAGAGACTGGTGGATCAGCATGAATGGGGTATGACAAAATGGACCCGGATTTATTCATTAATTTATGCATTTCATTCCTGTTTCATAATAATTCTTCATGGATTTTTGTTTAGCAGGATTTTTGATATTTTGGTGCACTTTTTGATCTCATGTCTTATTCCTCTGTTGACATTCCTGAACCTATCATCATTCCTAACATACGTTTCCTATGGTTAAGTCCTGCTATGGCACGTTTACCAGTTTTAAAACGGTACTATCCCCTTTTTCCCCCTTTAGAAGCTCTTTGAATTTCTCCTGAGAGGGGATGGTCAAGTGGAGGTTGGACTTGTCTTTGTAGATGTCCTTCAGGGATTTGAAAACCTTTGTACATAAAAGAAAAAACTGAAAACTAGCAAAACGCAAACAACAAATGACTGTGAACCAACACATCATTCCAAACCGAGACTGTTGTCCTCTGCTGCAGCTGGAGGAGGAGGCCGCCATCACTGGAGGATAATACAGTATTTACGTGAACTGCAACACCTGGTGGCCGTATGGGAGTACTGCATCGCCACTCTGCTGCTCAGTGCCAACCATATCTCCACTACTACGTACTCAATATTTCTCACAAAACATCATATAGTTAGTCCAGTTGCCTATTTTTCGCAATAAATAAAAAGATGAGTATAAGTAAATGGTGAAATATTTTTAAAAGCTATTTAATTCATTAAAAAAGTGGAAAATAATTAAGACCTTTTCTCTGGTTGTTGTGACCGTGGCAGAATCTCGTCTTATACTGAGGTGATTGTGTTTGTCTATTAGATATGTTTTTATTTACTTTGTCGTTAATATTATTATTAGTATTATTATTATTACAAAGACATTTTTTACAGTTGTCACCTCTTCCCCTCCCTCCTTTACTTGAACAGTGCTGCTCTGTTTGGGCTCTTGATGGTGTTTAAAAAAAAAAAATTGACAGTTTTTGCAATAAAGGCACCAAAACCTCCTGATCTCTTTTTCAGTCATGATAGCTGTTCTTATATTATGTAGTATTTCCTACCAATAGCAAAAGTAAATATGTGCATACTCCCTTTATTGATAACACAATATTTAATTAAATCATAAAGGGTTATCTCTAATGTAGTGTACATTTGAATTACATTTAGGTAATGGCTCATGTGCAAGGATTTCTTACATATAATAATATAATCAATCCACTGACCACATGAAAACACTCCTGAATTTGCTGCAGGGAGGGAAATTAACCCGAGAATAAGGTTGAAGCATCGTCACATGCATCTATACTTACCACTGGAGACGTCAACGGGTCATAAACTAATAAAAACACAGGTTTAGTGTAGTCCAGGTGGGTAGGTCTGGTGCTTAAAGACCATCTACAGTCCCTAAATACTTGATGGGGCCCCGGAGCTACCCGCCGCAGTTCCACAGTAGTGGCGGACGGTCGAGTCCCATATTAGTGGGGAGTATACGGGTGTAGTCTACGCGGACCCTATGGGTGTACGAGGACCGTAACGTGTGGCTCACACTGAACAATCCCTGGGTATAAGTATCAAATTGTCCCGTGTTCCATACCCTGCAAGAGCCCGGGAATAGTTGAATAAATACAGGGAGAGGCAGAAAGAGAAAGCGGTACACACAATGTTAGTAGAAATGAAATGGGGAATAATAAATGAAAAGAGGCTGTCCGTGGGTTCATACTTACTGAACAGGTCCGATGGACCAGAGTTTCAGTGTGAGACTGTGCTACACCCGGTTCCGGTCTTCAGCGTGGGCGGGACGTGTCTGGTGTTGTGGGACGGTCGGAGACAGGAAGTGAAGAAAGCCACTTTGGGAATAAAGTGCATAAACATGTGTCCAACATGTAAAGTTATCAAACCAAAATTGATGTTGAATTTAATTCTTAAGTAGTCTGTGTGGTTTAAAAGTGCCAAGCATTGTAAGAGTCCGTGGACCACAGAAAGGTATACGTTGGTGGGAGAAGATGGTGGAACAGCGCCCTCGTCTGGCATAAACACGTCATCACGCAGGTGAATAATGAACCCCATTTGTATAATGTAGGAACAAGTCTCAATTCAATTCAATTTCATTTGCATAGCCCTATATCACAACACAGTTGCCTCAGAGGGCTTCACAAAAAGAGATGTATGTAAACAAACAGGGTCATTGCAAACAGTAACAAAGTTAATAGACAATCAATAACACACAAACAACAGGACTGTCCCAGGACGTCCCCTGACCTTAGACCCTCCATCGCGGCAAGGAAAAACTCCAAAAAAACATTTATGGGAAAAAGAGAAACCTTAGGGAGAACCACATGATAGAGGGATCCACTCCCAGGACGGACAGGCTATAGATGTGTCCAGGACTGATGGATGAGGTCCTTGTGCTG
>JAVQKC010140852.1:0-20990 GCA_036025475.1 Philypnodon macrostomus
GTAGAGTCGTCAATAGTTTTACTAGAGGTGGGTAGAGTCATCAATAGTTTTACTAGAGGTTTGTAGAGTCGTCAATAGTTTTACTAAAGGTGGGTAGAGTCATCAATAGTTTTACTAGAGGTGGGTAGAGTCATCAATAGTTTTACTAGAGGTTTAGAGAGTCAATAGTTTTACTAGAGGTGGGTAGAGTCATTTTACTAGAGGTGGGTAGAGTCATCAATAGTTTTACTAGAGGTTTAGAGAGTCAATAGTTTTAATAGTTTAGAGAGTCAATAGTTTTACTAGAGGTGGGTAGAGTTGTCAATAGTTTAACTAGAGGTTTGTAGATTCATCAATAGTTTTACTAGAGGTTTGAAGAGTCGTCAATAGTTTTACTAGAGGTGGGTAGAGATTTGACTAATGTCCAATTGTTTGCTAATAAATTTAGTTAATTTCCTAAAAGCTAATATTTTCAATAAAAAGTGCAATTTTAAACAAAGATTTTAGTCAATGTTATTTCAGTCACAAAACAAAGTCATATATTAATGTGAACTCATTGGCTATTGGTCAAGGTGTACCCCGACTCCATTGTCCATAGTTGCTTGAATAGGCTAATGCCACCTCATACAGCCCCTAACAGCCCCTAACAGCCCCTAATATCCCCTAACAGCCCCTAACAGCCCCTAACAGAATGAAGATTCATCTATTTTTTATATGAATGTTTTTAATTTTGTAGTAATTATTACATTATACACAGATGTTCTTTGACACATTTTAATGCAGTATATGAAAAAGTAACATTTTGAAACTAATCATTATCATTTTATTATATGGCCTATTTGTAAAAGTGTTTCGGCAGTAGGTGGCGTAGTACATCTTTTGCAAAGTAAAATCTTACAGGAAGCACAGAGGAAGAACCACCATTGTTTACGTTCTGAAAAATCGGAAAATACGATGTAATTACACTGGAATTACAGCGGAAAAGCATAATTTAACACTTTATCCCTAGTTACATATGAAAATGTCTAATGGTGCTATACCTCTACGCTGCGCTCTCGTACATGAGGAAGAAGAGCCGAAGCAGCCTTTGTATGCTCCACTCGGGTCATTTAAACCGAACTCAGACGGTGTTCATGTTTCCTCCGGGTTTCTCCAGGCTGAGCTGGAGCTGAACCTCCACCTCCGGGCCCTGTCCTTCTCCGAGCCGGTGCGGTTCATCTATAACCCGCTGGAGTATGCCTGGGCACCACACCGCTGCTTCGTGGAGACATACTGTCAGTCCGGACAGAGCGTGTTGTTCCTGGGCATGAACCCCGGACCCTTCGGCATGGCGCAGACTGGGGCGAGTATATATAATAATAGTAGTATTTTTGTCTAGCTTTAAGATAAGAAATCATTGTATGTGGCTATGGCTGTATTATGCATTGGGATGTTATTTACCCCACTATTACAATGCATTAACCTTATTAGGACTATAATTGATAGCTTAATTAACCAGACATTACATTTGTTTCATGGACATTTTATTACACAGTGATTAAACAGTGAAATAAATGGTAATATATACAGTTAGTAAAGATTGTCACCCATAAAAAGATACATTTAGTTTGGGTCAAAATACATCATATCTCATAAATAAATTTAACTTCATATTGTCATCATAATGCATTGAAGCAGGTGTGAAAATACAGTGACGCCTACAAAATGCTGTAGGCAGCCGCAAACACTGCAAAATATTATGTATTAGGAATATTTAAACCTGGTCTTTTAGTCATTCAAATGCATTGTTCTATTAGCATTCTCAATATACATCATTTCTCCATAGATGAATGGAAGAATATTGTCTAAAACACTATAATTCCTCCATTGAATTTGTCTCTCTTTTGATTTCAGGTCCCATTTGGCGAGATCAAGTCAGTCGTTGATTGGCTGAAGATCACTGGGGAGGTGGGACATCCCGTTGAAGAGCACCCAAAGCGTCGAATCACGGGGCTCTCCTGTACACAGAGTGAAGTCAGTGGCGCTAGATTCTGGGGATTTTTTCGAAAACTTTGCCATGACCCCAAAATGTTTTTCCGGCACTGTTTTGTACACAATCTCTGCCCCCTCATGTTCATGGCCGCCAGTGGTAAAAACCTCACCCCTCCCGAATTGAAGGTAGGGGAACGGGACGCCCTGCTGGCCTTGTGTGATATTGCACTCTGCCAGGTGGTGAGAGTTTTGGGCGTTTCCATGGTGATCGGCGTGGGGCGGGTGGCTGAGCAGCGAGCGAGGAGGGCACTGTCGGCGGCCGGGATGAAGGTGAGGGTGGAAGGGATCATGCACCCGTCTCCAAGGAACCCACTGGCCAATAAGGGCTGGGCAGAAGTAGCCCGGAAGAAACTGGAAGAACTAGAGGTTATTCAGCTGTTAACTAACTAATGATGGGCAGCCTGCAAATGTTTCAAAACAATGGGACCTATGTGAACTGTACAAACTAGTGGATGTTATCTGATGTCATCTATAAACCAATGTTTTATATTACGCTAATGCTGAATTTTGGGTAACATTTGTGGAAGATTGTCAAATGTTTTTGCCACAGTGATATACAGTGCTTTCCGGGGGTCCGTGGAGGTTCTGCAGGGGGGCCCCAGAGATGAGCTATTTAAAAAAAATGAGACCAAGACTAACCTAGGTCTAAACAAGGACTGAACTAGGACTAAAAAAGGCTTGAATCAGGTCTGAACCAGAGACTAAAACCAAAACTGAAATAGCACTAAACCAGGACTAAACCAGGACTAAAAAAGTATTAAACCACATGTAAACCAGGACTGTGTTTCATAACATTTTACAGTAATCTACAGGAAAAAAACATGACATAGTCTTTTGAATACAATGAATACAATACAGTGAAGGTCCTTGTTCATGGTAATAACGGTGTGACACGCTTAGCTTTATTAATGGCTGCAGTATATAATGGCAGGAAATAATGTTGTATTGCATTTTAAGGACATTCTGTAATTTCACCAATTTCTCCCAATAACTGAGCCTGGTTGAACTCTCTCAAGCCAGCTTCATTTAAGAACTAAATGTTTGCTGGTTCATGGGCCATAATAAAACAAATCATGTTTTATTTATTTATTTTTTTACTCTATCTTTATAAACTCAGGGCTTTACTTTGTTTGACATTTTGCCGATTTAAAACTGTCCAGAGGGAAGTCAACCAACCTAACCAACCTAAATTATGATCCAGTAATAATGAAGAGACTGTGGATTTTTTAGTTTTTTAGTACCTTCATTATACTAGTCTTGCTTTATAATTTACTGTAATTCTTTTTAAATAAATACAAAAAATGGAAAAAGTTCAGCAGCTTGTCTGGGGCTTTGAACATACATGTGAGATCATTTCTTTTTGTAAATTCAGTCTGTAATGCAAATGGTTGTATTGATGCAGATATTAAGTGCATTTGAGAAAACAATATCTCATAAATTAGCACTTCTTACTGAAACTGCTTGTCTTGTATACACACCCTTTATATTCTCCTCCAGCAGTAACAATTCGGCCCGGTGATAATATTTCAAACTTCATTTCCCATGAACCTCTCTGCCTCCATATTTACTCTGTGTCTCTGGGATGTTGTGAAATCCCTGCACCTGACACATGGCTCAAACTGATGCAAGACTCCATTCTTTCAGAAGAGACCCCAAGGACTGCACCGTCATCTCAGCCGAAAAATAGAAGGTACCACCAACATATAACCGCATGAAGCTTGAATTAATTACTATTTATCAAATGCTGTGTAACTTATCCAGCATATAATAACATCTGAATTCACATCTGCATTTTTTGTTTGTTTGTTTCTCGAAATAATAATGACTTTTTGCCCTAAGTATGTAATCTATAATTGTCAATACCTCATGAATCAATACATTCATAGTATTTGGGCATGCAGTTTGGGTTTGGGTATTTTACCACTGACAATCAGGCCTTGGACATTGTTGTTATAGGGTAGAACTAGTTTCTACAATATGTGCAATATTTTGTGTATGTACAAATTAAGTTTCCAAATATATTAAACGTTTTAGTAATTAGTTTGAGTTCAATTTTCAGACTGTCTAAAAAGAACTAGAAGTATATAAAGGGAGACAATTTTATTATTTATTCATTTTTCCATCTATTGAGTTTTATATAGTTTTTTTATACATATACAATGTCCTTGTTGTTGATAAACATAATGTATCTTGGGGCCATAGGGTCCTGTGCAATGACCATGCCACATTCCGGAGCGATCATCTTTCACCAGCTGCTCCTGTCCGCATCGACACAAGACCCGTGTAAATGTTGTTTTCTTTTTTCTGAGACAGCTTCTGATTTCCGATGGAGGATAAACAGGCCTCAGTGCTGTTTCGAAACGTGGGGCAGCTGTATTTTCCCCAGACGAGGGTGGAGTGTCACTACAGCCTCAGCCCAGAGCATCAGGGAAGCGCCAGCGACTGGATCGGCATCTTCCCGGTACAAGAACGGAACTACCTAGTATTTTGGAAGTTGAGCTCAATAAGTTATTTGATATCACAACATATCTGTGCAACCTCTTCCATTGCACTACTAATATGCCCTTCCAATTGAAAACAGTCCTAGGTTAGGATTAGTTATTGACCCAGAATTGGTTTTGGTGGATGTTAGTCTTATATATATATATATATATATGTGTGGTATAAATATTATGGTTTGTCACAGGTGGGCTGGTCCTCCATAAAAGACTACTACACCTACACTTGGGTCAACATTCCTGAAAACTACATTGAAGGCACTGAAGTGGACTGCTGTGCACTCTTCCACTGTGAGTCTATTTCCTCATTTATCACACATTCCCAAAGGCCTCTATAGTGTCAGAAATGCTCAGTCTAATTAAAATTGTTGTATTCTCCATGAACCACTTTATGTCTTCTGCAGCCTTCTACCTGCCCCGTCCCAGCTCAGTGGAGTATGAGTTTGTGTATGTGGGTCAGAATGAACAGGTGTGCGCTCGCAGTCGATCGTTCATCTTCAGCTCACCCAAACCACTGGACGAGTTAGAGACGCTGAGGGAGGAGAGGGAAGAAGAGGAGGAAGAGGAGGAGGATGAACTGATGCTGGTCATACCAAGAGCTCAACTACTGCAGGTCTGATACTGAAAAATACACTGAGAAGCAATCTTTTTTGTGGTCAGGGGTGAGTCTAATCCCAACAAGCATGGGCCTTAGGCAGGGTACACACTGGGCAATGGAAAGTTAGTTGCAGAGCTGACACACAGACACAAACTGTCACTATAGGGGCATTTTAGATTCACAATTTCTCCTAACACACACATATCTTTGTCTTGCTTATGAAGGTGATGTTTGGAGAGTATGTATAAGCGTGGTATGGCTGCAATGGCTCTGTGTGTCAGCCGTAGGACAGCTGTGGCTTCACCGATTACTTACCACCTCCAATGTGTGACAGTGGAGAGAATAAATAATAGGCTCAATTACATTTTAGGTTTCTTGAAAAGCTTGCTATATCAACGTCAATAGTAATTCACTCTCCTCTCCCTCAAAATATGAAAAATAAGGCAAATAACTATTCCCAAACTTCTATATTGTTTTTAGAGCCGGCTGGAGGAGTGTCTAAAAACCCAGGACAAACTACAAAAGGCGCTGGATTCATCACAGAAGGATCTGGTGGTGGAGAAAGAGAGGAGCAGACAGGCTCAAATGGACTGGGAGAGTGAGAGAGTCATTCTAAAGGAGGAGGTATCTGAGCTACGAGATACACTTAAACAATACACAGATATGCTCAAGAGGATGGAGGGCAAACATAAGGTAGAAATGCTCAAAATACTACAGTGAATAATAACCAATATTGTTCTGTTGATAATGTTGTAATATGTGGCTTTTATTTTGAAAGGATGTGAAATACAGCCAGGAGAATCTGAACAGTGAGCTGAGTAAACTTTTGGCTGAGAAAATTGAGAGTTTGCAGAGAATCAAAGAGCTGGAAGATGACATCAAGGTCCTGAGTGAAACAGAGAGAGAGGGAATCACTGAACTGGAGAGGTAAGTTCAATAATGTACGTAGAAATGCTTAAACTAGACATTTCAACACCCAGTTTGGCCAATATCATTCCTGATCAAAGTTATTACTACAAAATGTGGTAAAAATCAATTAGACTTTTTGAATTGGCTTTCCTTTCTCTGGAGGGTTCATGGAAAATTGCCAATCCCGCCCCCATGTCTGGTCTTAGTGCAACCAAAGGAAATGTCTGGGGAGAGGGGGGTTGAACAGAAAATGACCACTTCACTGTAACAACAGCAGTTCCCCGAAACAATATATTTGTGTTTTAACAGACTGAGGGAAAGAGTGAAGAAAATGATGAATCAGATGAAGCATGAGGAGGAAAAGAGAAGGTCTCTGCAGGTAAGCGTCTGATGTTGATAAAAGCGTTTGTCTCACAGAATTATAACATCTTTCCTCCGGTCATATATTCAGTCTGAGAACGAGTCCCTGGTCGTTGAAGTCCACAGTCTGCAGGAGCGAGCAGACTGCAGTGAGCACATGTGTGAGGGTTTGAGGAGGGACCTGAGGGAGATGACTTCCAAACACAGCCTGCTCCACACTGAACTACAGCAGGCTCGACTCCAGGGGGCGCAGCTGAGTCTACAGCTGTCCCAGGACCAGCTTATGCTCAGGGAGGAGCGGGCCACCTGGGCACTGGAGAGAGAGAGCTACAGGCAGGCAGCAGAGGTCAGGACATCAGCCACAGGCATAACATTTCAGTCAAACAATCAGATATTCATGCAATACAACAAAATGCAGAAACAACTGGGCTTTTTCACTCCCAGGTTCAAGCTTGATTTGAGTATGTAGTTTGTATGATGTCAGAATCAGCTCATAAAGTGATTGTTTTACATGTTTTTATTTGTTTACATTTAGACTGAAAATAATAAGCTGCAGGAGTTGTACGGTGAGCTGAGGAGGAAAGAGGAGTGGCTCCAGGACGAGCGAGCGGAGAGAGAAAGACTGGAGAACAAACGAGAGGAGATCAGAGTGAGTATAACATCATCCCCCAAGGGTGTAAACGTACTGTACCGCCGATAATAAGTACATCAACAAACCATTCACACATTCACTCTCACAAACAGTGGACGCAAAGTGACACAGTGTCTTGCCCAAGGACACAACAGCAGTTTGTTTTATGAACTGATGATTTAGATTAAGATTAAACCAATTCTCAACCACAGAATACACAACACATTACACCATAGTAATGTTTAATGGTAAGCCAAAAAGCATTGCTACACGTTCAATGTTGTACAACAGGGATGTCCAAACCTTTTTCACTGAGGGCCCCTCGCTCATGGGACTGATTTATCTTCTTCTGATGAGTGTCACTAGCTCAAGTTTCTGTTGAGATCTATGTAATTGACCAAAGTGTATTCTTTCTGGCTCCAGAGGCGATTGTACCAAACCTGCCAAGCTCGGGAATCTGACATTTATTAAATCAACTTTGAGAAGGCTTAGTTAGTTAATTCAGCTCATATCAGAAAAACACTATCATAATGTTTAATAACAACTTAAGATCTAAATATCCCTGATCATGTGGGGCTGATGTTGAAGTTCATCTGAGATTTTATGACCCACTGAGACACAAATAGAGAGGCTTCCATGAACCGTGAGTCAACACTGGGCTGTGACTGGAAAAAGGTCAGACAAGTCAGAGAGGGATTGGTGTCAATGACATATGGAATACATGAGTTATGTGCTGTTTCTTTTAGGTCCAGCAGAGGGAGCTACAGGAGCTGAAGACCCTCAGAAAGACTCAGAAAGGAAAAGAGGAGCAGGACACACAGGCATGATCAATATACAACATACATGAGTATATACTTCTCATTCACACACTTACAGGAACAGGGAGCCCACACTAGTGTCACACACACATTGGGGGTAAGAAGTGTCTTGCCGAGAGTTAGTGTTAGGATCACTTTTGATGCTCTGCAGAGATTGCACATTTAGTTACTGATCAGTGAAATGTGTCTAATGATTTTGTATACACTAGTTCAATGTCCTTTTTTAAAAACTGCATTACTTATTTGTGCCACTAGAGGCCAGTCAAACACTACTCTCAGATCCACTGTACGTGAAGATTCTTAATACTTTAAGGATGATCATACCATAGTACTGGCAAATGAAGAAGTCAACACACTATTTAGGAAATCATTTATTTTCAGCTAATAAATCCTTACATAGTCTCTGTTGATCATTTTTGCAGAACAACCCAGACTCAGACCCTCTCTCCAGCACCAGATCAAATGAAGAAGCTGCCTGTAAGTTCAATTAAAAACGCCTGGTGTTCACAGTGTTTTTACTAACTCCTCCTCCTCTCGCCCAGCCTCTGATGATGAAGATTCTGCCCCCTCCTCCTCTTCCTCTCCTGTATTGGTCTGCTCTGAACCTGAACGGCCTGAATCCTCCTCAGACACTCCTTTACACGTGAGCACGCCTGATTTTAACACCGTCTCTGTGTGGGGCAAATATTTGACTAGTCTCACTGTTGCGCTTCTATGGACCTTCACTGTTGACCAACTAGGCTGACCAGTTCAAAAAGCCAATCAACCAAATCTGGTAGTTTTTATTGTTGCTGAGGCATTGCTATTTAGTTTTGATCATAGCCATAATGTTGGTAGATTGCTGGTAAATCATCAAGGATAAGACATGGTATTTAAGTTAATACAATATAATCAGCCAATTGTTGACATCAAAAACTATCCGGTCAGGTTGATCTTTTAGCTTTGACATCACACACTTAATAGTTAGCATGCATCATTTCTTCCCCTCCTAGAATCCTTAATCATTGTTATAAATGTAATTAACAAACTGACCGTCTCCCTAGCCTTGTCAATATAACAGACTTCCTTTCTTTACGTGGAGGTAAAATCCCTAGGCAGGCATTGTTGAAGCTGTTGATTGTTGATGCTGAAGAATTAAAGAAATCTGTCAAACACAGTAAATTTGATATTGTTATAACTTCAGTTTTTACATCAGGTTGAAGAGGTTGAGTGTTGGGAATCTGCTAAAGAAAGTCTGAACCTGCCTAAGCTCATTGACCCATTCCCAAGGTAACTCTTCATTAGTTACACCACTCACACAACTCCTTAATGACCTCTCACAGGATTCCACAAGATAGTTTTAATGTATCTGCTACTGCTAATAAAGAAATGAATGAGTATAGATTGCATATATAGACATAACAGCTATATTATAAAATGTTCTTGTCTCTTGTTGCAGTGAACTGTATGACTCTGGTGAGTGGTAAAGGACACAGATGGAGGAATCCAGTTCACCACAGACTCTGGGTTCACGAGGGTCGTCAGGGAAACCTCTGCACACAACTCACATTAGTTATTTTAAATTAAGTATTGTGTTTTTGCTTTGTATTTTGTGATGAGTGGAACTGTTTGCTGAGCGCTTGCATTAGGGCTGCACAGTAAACATATATAAGATCTGTACTCAACTGAATTATTCTTACTGATGTATACAGGCTTACTAGTTGAAATCTGTAATAATTAAAATGTAAAAATGTAAAAAAAATATGATTTTGAAATGTATACAAATACCCCAAAATGGCACTTTTTTCTCTCTAGGTGGCGATATTGACCACATTGTTGAGTTTTTATAGCCTCAAATTTGGGGCGGCACAGTGGGTAGCTGGTTCGAATCCCTGCCCGAGCGTATGCTGTCGTTGTGTCCCTGGGCAAGACACTTAACCCATATTGCCTATGTATAAATGTGGTTGTTTGATTGGTGTTTGGTGGTGGTCAGTAGGTGCAGATTGGCAGCCACCCCACTGTCAGTGTGCTCCAGGGCAGCTGTGGTGACACAAGTAGCTTACCACCGGGAGTGACTGAGGAGTGAATGAATAATGTAATTGTAAAGCGTCTTTGAGTTTTTGAGAAAAAGCTCTGATGCATTAAATGATTAACCTAAATTGTTCATATTAGCTGTAGTCCCTAAATTACCTGAAATAATATAATAATAATAATAATATTTTACTTCCCTTTCCTGGCCTCTACAGCAACATCAGATCAAACTTTGTGGGTCACTATTTTGACCAATAGTAGTCACGTTTTACTTTAGTCCCTCCCCTGACCTTTACAGACCACAGAGAACCTACTTTACATCATTGCACAGGGTCAGGTAGTAAATTTAAAGCATTTTTTATTTGAGCTCTACTTATTTGAGGATTGAGGAAATCTACAGACTACACCTTTAATGTATTGTTAAACTAGTTCTAATGTGCAGCCCTAATTCACAGAGTATTTTCTGATGCCCATATTTTGATAGTCTTACATTATCGTGGATATATTGAGTGCTTGTTGGCCCGTGGTGCATTTAGTGTCTTCTTCATGTATTTGTGAGTTCAACCTGAGCCAGTCGAGTGGGTGTGTGTCTCGGAGCAGTGTGAAATGTTCTGCTGCTGTTTGCTCAAGTCAAAAACAAACTGTTATTTATGGTTTCATTTGTAGGACACTTGTAAAGGGCTATAATAAAATGTGACAATGAAAACATGTGATTGTGATTAATGTAAATGTATTGTTTCATATTTTAGTGAGTTAAAAATGTAGCCCGTAAGTTCCCTAAAATAAAAATAAAACTATCTGACACTGTTTGATGATGTAAAGGGAGTAATCTGTCATGATTATTGTTTTATTATAATCCCTCCCCTGGCCTCTACAGCAACATCAGATCAGACATTGCGGGTTACCATTATGACCAATAGTAGTTGAGTTTTACTTTAGTCCCTCCCCTGGCCTCTACAGATCAGACATTGTGGGTTACCATTATGACCAATAGTAGTTTACTTTAGTGCCTCCTAAATTACATCATAAAACAGATTTTAATATTTTTACTTTTTTATTTTAGCAAACTTATGGACTACACCTTTAATGTTTTAATATGGGATGGGTATAAAAGACTATGTGCCTGAGGTGGAATATTGACAATGGCCAGTCGCACTACACATTGCTTCAGAAGATCATAAGGGGACTGCATGTCATCCCTGTTACTGTGGGTTCACTATGGCTTCCTGTGAGAGTGAATGGTTGTTGATTGGTCACTGTCCAAGGTGTTACCCGCCCAAAGCTCATAGTTGCAGGATTAGGCCATGATAGCTCCTTTTTTTTTTGGCTGTATCGATAATCTTTCTTCAGCTAACCGAGTCTGAAGTCATGTTTAGCTCAACCTCTTGAAAGAGCAATAGTTGCAAGCAAGAGACAAAGACAAGAGAAGGTCAGAGAACAAAATGCACATTTATCAAAATACACAAAGACAATATCACATAAGCAAGTCCATACACAAGTAACAAGTATGAAGAAAGCACTGTATAAAACAATATTAAACATGTTTCCAGACTGTTCCTTTTGAGTCATTTTGAGCAAATATCCTGAAGAAATCCTGAACTTTGGAGAAGATTGTGGCAAGAGAAAAATATTGAAAACCGTGTTAGAAAAAGTTAATATTTTAGTTCATGTCAAAACATGGTCTTTGGTGTTTGTTGTACTTGTGTGAAGCCTGTATGGCCTCTTATGGCTTTAGTATTGCACCACCTCAAACCTAAATCATCTTAATTCATCATCGTTAGAAAAATATGAACAGGATTTTATTGAATTGTGAAAAAGCTTAAAAGTATTGCTCTAATGTTTCATGGATCATCTTGGCACATTATTTCTAAATATATTCTATGGGTCTACATATAATTATAATACTGGCCACATTATTAGGTACATCTAATGCTAATGAACACACCATATGGCAGCAACCCAAAAATGAATTTGACACATGCTTACTCACAATACTGCATTTTTGTTTATATTTGATTAAAGAGTAACTAAACCCTGAAGCAAAATGAACACCCTTCAGGGTAAACAGTGGTACTGCAGTTGAATTTTCCTATTGGTCCAAAATATGTCATTGTACATGTCTATGTCACAAGCCCTCAGGCTCTGATAGGCCCTTCAGGAGTCTCTGTCTCCACCAGGCACTGCCCATTTGTAGAGCATTTTTGTGGCTGTGGGTTTACTGTGGATCTGACCCCGGTGTTCTACTTTAACTATGATTATCTTCTAATATGTCTTCCTTTTAGCAGTAATGAAGTAATTATGTTTGCAAATGTATTTGCCTCTATGGAACACTAAAGATCATCTACAGTAAATCTAACCATCTCTAGGGTTTACAGAGAATGGTCCAAAAAGGACAAAATATCCAGTGAGTGGCAGTTATGTGGTGAAAATCTCTATTCTTCGGTTTGGTTTGAACTTTAACATGTCTCAATACTAAAAACATTGAGTTGCTTTGTTGATTGAATATTTAGAAGCATTATAAAACCTAATATTGTGGCTTGTAACTGAACTACATTATAATCTAACTTAATTTGATCTTGACTACTTCGTTTAATACATTATTTCAACAATGACCCATTTACACACTTAAAGAAATTGCATAGCCTTGATATAAAACAAATTATACAGTTTCTATTTTACAAAATTTAGATGGACCGTTGATTATTTTGGTTTTGTATTATCACACCACCATCTTAACTATAGACCCTTTCATTTGGATTTGGAATGTCCAAAGTTCCGGAATCGAGGCGACTGGAGCAAGAGTGAGTAAACATGATACAAAAGTAGTGTTTGTGGTGAGAGATAGAATAATTCTGAACATACAATGAAAAAACTATTGTGATCTTCAACTTTGCTGTAAGGACTTGTCCAGTAAATCTAAAAAATCTGGAATTTTGCCTCCAGCCAAATGCTACCTGTAAACTAATGTGTACATGAAATAAACATACAATGTGAGGTACATTCACTAATGTTCCCTAACCAGGCTCTGACATCACCTACATGTAGAGAGTGGTTTGCATTTGTCAAAACCATCTTCATTTGCAATATTTTGTGGCTGATGCTAATTTCTCCATTGAAAATGTATTATGGTCTTGCCTCCTGTTGCCTCCATTCTGGAATTTAGAACTTTCTGTTTACAAACTTTGAAAGGGTCAATTGTATACGAGATGAGTGTTGTATATTATTTATTCTCGTCTGTGACCCACTTTTGGGGCCTGATGCACCAGTTGGGAACCACTGCTGTATATCGTCAGCAATATGTCATAAATGTAATGTTAATGTTAGGCTCTTTTATACGTGTCCATCTTTTGAATACAAATGTTCCTTTCAAATTCTCCATGATTGAGTCCTGAGATTTTGTCTTCATGATATCAAATCTACCCTGCAGATTCCCGAGTTTGCATTTTAAGTTGAATTATTACAAAATATGATTTTTTTGTAAAGCAATTCTGAAAGAGTTCGAGTCCTGCTCATGGCTTGACTGGTTTTTGCTATTGTTCCTATTTGTCTGCAACCTTTCAAAATAAAAGGACATAAAATGAAAGAAAAAAACTCACACAAAAAACACAACATAAAAGAATACATGCTTAAAAAAAACATACAATACAAAAATAAGTAGCATATCTCTGTTATAAAGTAATATTTCTGAGACAAACATATGGGAGTTGAGTTTTCATTGTAGCCACCATCAATTTTTTACAAAGCATAGAGAGCCCTTTTATATATTGCTGAGAATTCTTCGACCGCACACGTTGTATTTCCTCATTGTGGTTCCTCATTGTGTGGATAAGCTCTTATTTTGAAAAGTTTTGGCACACTGCAAGGCGCTATCCTCGGCCCACTGAGGTTTAGTGCTTTTTCTCCTATTTACCTCAAGTCTTTATGTACATCAGATGTTGATAATGTTGTTGTAATAAGAGCAAATAGAGTGAGGTCTAAAGGTTTCATGTTAGCTGAGTTAGCACTGGAGTGGTACAGTATGGGTCGGGTCAGAATGGTTCTGAGCTAAAACTAAACAATTCAATTAAGACTTGTTGCTCAAATCGACTTTCAAGTGTTTGTCTACACTGATTCTGCCTTGGTTCTGTCCAACAACAGAAGAATTTTGAGAAGACTTTTGGCATGTATCCATTAGCTTATGTATGTAGCGCTAATGGCTGCCAGCACACAGTTCTGGTATGTGCTTTCTATGTATTTAAGGAACATGACAGAAGGCATCACTTAAAAAACTAGTCTCTAGAAACATCTTTTTTATCAGAGTGGAGAACACTGCAAAAAATGTAATTTCATAAATCTGCAATCAGTGGGCACACTCCTAAAGTGAAAGACACTTAATAATGTTTTCTATCAGGCACTGACAGCATTCATTCTGTTTCTTTTTTACCAGATTTACTAGATTTGCTGACTAATACTAATTTGCTTTGCTCTGCTCAGCCCGCATAGTTAAAATATCCTATTTTTGTTTCCAAGCCTCTTCAAGTTGTATATTGACCCGACCTGTACCATATCCTTCAGTATAAACTCAGCTGTCACTGTCCTCACTGTGTCTTCAGCTCCCCATCACTGTCTTTATCCTTCTCTTCATCCCAGTAGTCGTCGTCCTCCTCCTCATCTTCCTCCTCCTCCACAGTGGACTCGTCTGTAGGCTTGTCCTCTTGTTTGATGGCCTGGATCGCTGGAGGAGCAGAACCAGAACCAGAACCAGAACCAGAACCGGAACCAGAACCAGAGCCAGAGGCAGAGGAGGAGCTGCTGTCTCCTGAGTCACAACTGTCCTCGAAGGCTTCGGGATTCTCCAACATCTCCCTGATCAGAGGAGGCATGGGCCCGGGGATCTCCGTCTTCAGGGTGATGGCTCTTTCAGCGCCTAAGAAGATATTAGAATGTGTTAGTCTGAGATTTCCTTCATAGAAGTGCTTTCTAGGGGCCAGAACTATAGACTGTACCTTAATGCAACTGAATTGACTTAAAAACAGAAAAAGGTGGCTGGACAGTGAATTCATGGCATAACTTGAGTAATTGTATTGGGGAAAACGAATGAATCAAAATCAACATGAATCTGTCAAACTTTCTTTAGTTCACCATCTCACCAGGTGGGGCACTTTTGAGCCACATTTCCAACATGTGTGAATGTCAGAGCGATTAGCTACATGTTTATTTTGAAATCTAAAGATTGATGTGATATATGAACGTATGTGAGCTTTATAAATGAGTATCCATCCACTTCCTATCCTGTATTGTGTGCAGTCTAACCCTGCCCTCACCTTTAGTGCTGATTCCCCTCAGGTCGGTCACCTTCATTAACATGCGTGGGAACATGTGAGGTTTGTTTGGTCGGCGGCGTCGAGTGTAGATTTTCAGAGCCTCCAGTAGTGGCTCCTGGAGCTTATCCACCTTCTGAGGCTCCTCCAGGTCCTGACGGTCTGAGCAGTGCACACTTACATGAAGAACACTATATCACTACAATAACAGTGAATATTATTGACCGGATCTCACCTCCACAGATGAGACAGATGGCACTGAGCAGCCCTGTCTCTGTGTCGTCCATCTCTAAAGGCAGCAGCTGACCAGCGAAGGCGAACACCAGGTCTGTGAGCGGACCAAACCCAGCATTGTGCATCTGAGTCCGGTTCAGAGTCAGTCCGTCTGAGAACGTCATGGTATCCTGCTCCGGAGTGTAACGAGTGCATATCCTCAACATCTTCAGCGGGAGCAGGGGGAAAGTATATTAGAATGAAGTCTAGTATAAGTAAAATGATATATAATTTGATGTCACTTTTAGACATTTTTATATACCAAGTCTGGTCTATATTTGACAAATAATAAAATCAAATTCAAATGGAGTAAAATGTATGACATGAAACTCAAAAAGACCCATAACATAATACCATAATCATAATATCATTTATATGCAGTTAAAGTTATGTTATGTACCAGTATGTCAAGACATGCAGACTTGAGGAGGGTGATCTGGTCGGCGATGGTCAGAGTGGTGAAGCCGGGGAGACGTTTGGCAAACTCTACTATTTTAATGATGCACTTCGTGGAGAGTTCACTGAATTTATCCCAAAGCCCGAGGTCCAGCTGCACACGCTGGTCTGCGCTAGAGTTCTGAAGAGCGAGAAGGGCCATGCATGATTGACTAATATTACTTGAATCCATACTGTTCATTTAAGTCGCTACAGTTAGCTACATTCACATGATATCTTGAATCTTACTGTAGTATATTTTCCCAGTTGACACAGCGAAGGAAATGTTTCTTTATGGGCCTTGCTGACTTTGTTGACCAGTTCCTCGAGTTCTCCGCTCAGCTCGTAACTCTCCGGTAGAACCACCTCTTCCTTCACATCCTTCTTCTTCTTGTTCCTGTCGTTTCTCACTGCTACAATACAATAAGGTCAAAATAACACCAACATCACAGAGTTCCATTTTTTGCGCCCGGATACGGACTCAAACTACAGATTGTCTTGCTCATGGGTAAAAGTTTAGCCACATATTATATCTTATATCAATCTCACAAGGATCCAGTAACACTAATAATTGATTACTTTACCGACCCCTTGCTATGGTGACTGCCGTACCTTCTTTGGACATCCCGACCTCGAAGCACTTCTGCAGCCGACAATACTGGCAGCGGTTACGAGTGACTTTGTTGATTTGACAGTTTTTGTCTCGGTGGCAGGTGTAGACCATGTTCTTCTGGATACTTCGACGGAAAAAACCCTAAAACAAAATATAATGGCATATACATTGGTTTATGGATGCACACTTATATGGTGCTGATTAAATGTTAATGTTAATAGTTGTAGTTAGTAATAGACCCTTTCAAAGTTTGTAAACAGAAAGTTCTAAATTCCAGAATGGAGGCGACTGGAGGCAAGACTGTAATACATTTTCAATGGAGAAATTAACATCAGCCACAAAATATTGTAAATTTGGGTGGTTTTGACAAATGATAACCACTAACTACATGTAGGTGATGTCAGAGCCTGGCTTTTGGCTGGTGGAAAAATTCTTGATTTTTAGGTTTTACTGGACAAGTCCTTACAGAAATGTTGAAGACCACAATATATTTTTTATCGTATGCTCAGAATTATTCTATCCCTCACCACAAACAGTACTTTTTGTAAGTTGTAAGTTTGTAAGTTAACTCACTTTTGTTCGAGTCGCCTCCAATCTTGAATTTTGAACATTCCATACGACAGACATTTTAAAGGGTCTATTGGTTGTAATACATTGACTATGAAAAAAAAGTATATTCTTCACAATTTGTCCATATAGTCAGGACAGCTTTACTCCAACTTAACCACAAAAAAGACTAGGAATATATCGCATTGTGAAGTCTCTAAATTAAAGGCTTAGTTGCCTAGGTTCAGTACCAAAAAGTATAGAAGCACTAGTTGTAGAAGATTTGGAAATGCAAATGTTACTTTTCATTACTTTTAGTCATAAACAAACAAACAAAGTAAAGAAAGCTATTACTAGCCACAATCTACAAAGTGCAGTACCTGCTAATCCACCACCAGATGTCAGCACAGCCTGGCACTGCACTGTGAGCTTTATGTCCGATCTGTCTGTAGTGAATGGACATCAGCTGTTCCCTTGAAGTATGTGTGTGTATGTTTGTGTTGATGTTTACCTTGCAGCCCTCACAGGAGCTGACTCCGTAGTGGTATCCAGAAGACTTGTCCTGGCACACAAAGCAGGGTTTGTAGATACGAGGTGGTGGCGGGGGAGAGGGAGAGCTGGGCACCATCTCCTCTGAACTGGTGCTCTGGGTCTCCACAGCTGTGAGAGAGAGGAAAAATAATGTTTGATTTGACTCTTTTTCTCTCATTGGTAAAGAATACAGTGTCCAGACATGGACTCAAACCAGAGATCGTCTAGTTTAAGGGTAAATGCTCTACCCATTGAGCCACAAAACGCCTACAATGGCAAAGAATTCACTAAAAGCTATCATTTGGGCCTTTACTGCCCCCTTGTGGCTATCATCAGTATCATTGGGCCTATCTAGCAATGAATTCTTTAAAACATTACTTCATCCACCTAAAAAAGCAGTTTCTAATTGTAGCTTTCTCTCTCTAGTTAACTATTGTTTGTCAGGTCAGGTTTTTCCCCTGCAGCAGTTACATGTGGACAACAAATGGTGTTTCGAGCCAGTGCCATTTTTGTAGGCTGTTGCGCTGAAAGACAGGCTGGCCCCATAAAAAACATCCCCCTGTCTTTCACATGAAGCTGGGGGTATATAAGCCTGGACCATGGGTGCACGAGGCCTTTCAAATAAAAATGTATTTTAAAAAGTCACCCAGAAGCTAAATATAAAGAGAAACTATGCAATGTTTAAGCCTGATTAAATAGCCTAAATGTCAATGTGATGAATCATTGTCTCTTGCCTTATATGGTGAGCTCTGCCTATATGAGGGAAATACTTTCCTCTATACATTGTACTAATAGACAGTGATATGCTAAAATGTTAGTACTATCGCAGCTTTAGCATTGTTTACCAGGCCACATTTCCCCCCTATAGTAGCAGTTACATGTTGAAAAGAGTCCCATAAACAAACCTGTTCACATGGAACTGGGGGGTATACAAGCCTAGCCCCTGGTTGTGATTGGATTGGAGTCAATGTGATGCCTAAATGAAGCTTCCTTTACCTCCCTTCTTATAGATCTACAAATGGAGTGTATTCAACTCCCATGGACTATTTTACATCTAAGAAACCTGGAATACAATTTAGCATGTGTAGGTCAAAGCAGATGTATGCATTAAGCCAATAAACACTTTGCCTGTTTCTTCACACAGTCCCTGGTTGGTTGGGGTCTTTCAATAAAAATGTGAGCTTGCGTGAGTGCACACAACAACACAAAATCAGATGTCTGTCAAAAAGTCACCCCCAGAGGTATGCCACTGCTCCCCCACCCTCGCCCTCTTGCTCCTGGACTAGTAAAACCAAGAAGCCAATCAAATCTGGAGCTGCCAATCAGGGTTTTATCAGCAGGAGCCATCTGGCCATCAGCTAATTGTGTCTCTTTTAAGTCCCTGTCAATCAACGCAGGAGACCCCTCCTCTTTCTCTTAAAAATGTCTCCCTTTGAGCCTGCCTTCTGGCTTCACAGGACGACCTGGAGCAGGGCTGCTGTTTGTTGACCACTCTAGCCTAATCACTATTCCTGTTGGCTTTAAGTATTGGTCAAATATATATATATATATACAGAATAGTCTATCTCAATATTGCTATGGATCTACCATGTGACAACATTCGCAGAACTTCTTCAAACAAAATAGTTCATTCCTCTATTGGCATTGACCACTATGTAATTTTCCATTGACCCAATTATTTCTGAACAATTCTTTATATACAAACCAAAAATACAGTGTTTTTTTTAATAAAACACATGAATACAAAAGCCAATATAGGTTTAACTGAACTGAACATCTAAACTCAACATCTGGGAAGGGCTGTATAACGGATCATAGTAAAATGAGTGCGTAGTGCAAATGGTAACTGTGACATATACATATGTTTACCCTGAAAATCAAATGCATCAAATGATCTAAATACTTTGAACCATTTTTGTAGTTTTTTGCCACAAATGTATTTTCCCTAAACCCAGCACTTTGAACATGCCTTTCAACTTTCACCTTCCTTCACCCCAACTTCACCTCTGCCTGGCGGTCCCACCCCCACCCGCTTGTTTCCTGGCCCTAAATTCCTGAGTTCAGGCTGGTCGAGGTTTAATAGCGCTGCTGCCTCATAAGACTGGCCCTATAAAGCCCAGCGTCTGGGGCCGGTGAAGAGAACTCAAGGCCCCTTTATTGGGAGCCAGTCACCTCCTCAGCTTCTTCGGCTATTCACATCAACAGCTACCCTTCCCTGTAAAAAAATAAAGCATCCCGGAGAGGTCAAAAAAGGAGGTTAAAAAAAAGCACTATTGAAAAGAGAAAACCCAGGATTATGGCCAAATAAAAAAATAATATATTGACAGTTATTGTGTAAAAAAAAAAAAAAAAAAAATCAAGAATGAGGAATCCTGGAGAATAACCCAAATGTCTGAATTAAAAAGTTTAGACTTTAGAAAACTGATGATGCAGTTGAACTTGTAAGTACCATTAAGTTTTTTCTCTCTGGACAAAGCCATAGAAACTACATAAAAAAATGCAACCAAATTGTCCATTATCAAATAACCCAAAAATGTACCCTTTGAAAAGTCACCTGTTGTCGGTTAAAAACCAAAATGCATTAGACATTGTTTTCATTTAGAATTATGGCATCCCGGAGAGGTCAAGGTCACAGCAATTTTGCAAAATAAAATAAAATAAAGATCTAAACCTTTAACAAAATCTATAAATAGACAATATAAAATGTAATAAATTGACTAAACTTATAGATTGACTATTTAAAATTGTAAGTCACTAAATATAAATAGGGGATCCTGGAGAGGTCAAAAAGCAGCTCAAAGTCACAGCTCTCTTGTAAAAAACCCCTCCCTTTTTTCTATTACCTTCAAATGGATAGAACAGAAACTAGGGCCAAATGTGGAACAACCCCAAAATGTCTCCTCAACAACCCCGATGTGAACCCACAGCCTGTCATTAACAAGAGTGCTAAGGTTTCACAAAACAGAGAAGCACAAAGTCCCCAGTAAAACTCAGAGAGGTGAGGCTCGGGACATGCACTTCCCAGTGGACGTGATACCATGGGCCCTTCGCTTTGACCTTGACTGATGACTGCAAAGACTCCTTAATGTAATAGAGAGAAAGCTGAATTGTGTATTATGTAGAATTTGAGGGGAATGGTTGAAAAGAGTGGTGGTTGTACTGTGAATTTTGTTTGTCTATAAAATAAGTCTGAATCTTAATAAGGGTGGTACTAAATCAGAGGTATGTTAGGTCTACACACAATCAAGTTTAAATGGTCTAAACCAGGACTAAACAGTGTTAAACCAGGACTAAACTGTGTTAAATCAGGATTAAGATGTGTTAAACCAGGATTAAACTGTGTTAAACCAGGACTAAACTGTGTTAAACCAGGATTAAGATGTGTTAAACCAGGATTAAACTGTGTTAAACCAGGACTAAACTGTGTTAAACCAGGATTAAGATGTGTTAAACCAGGA
>JAVQKC010140864.1:0-11179 GCA_036025475.1 Philypnodon macrostomus
ATAGTAGCTTATCACCACCGGGTGTGACTGGAGTGAATGAATAATACAAAAATATGTAAAGCGTCTTTGAGTAGTTGTGAAAAGCGCTATATAAAATTGATGAATTATTATTATTATTAGTAAGCAATCAACTCACACATGCCTGTATCTGATTACAACATGGAAATTTGACTTGCTGTTTTCCAACATGCACTGATACTACATTACTATGATTAAAAAATAAACAACCCACAATGAACTGCTGAAAATGGCAGTCACTCTTCCGTCAGACTGCCTGAGGGCAGCTGTGGCTACACCTGTAAAGAGTCTTTGAGTGTCTAGAAAAGCGCCATATAAGACTGATGCATAATTATTGCAATATTGGCATAACCTGCATATGTCTAATAAACCTAACCCTAAAGCTAAACCTAAACCAAAGTAAAGCTAAAGCTAATCCTAAACCAAATCTAAAACTAAACCCAAACCCAAACCAAAGTAAACCTACACCTAAACCAAACTAAACCTACATCTAAACCAAACTAAACCTACACCTAAACCAAACTAAACCCACACCTAAACCAAACTAAACCTAGACCTAAACCAAACTAAACCTATACCTAAACCAAACTAAACCTACAGCTTAACCAAACTAAACCTAAACCAAACTAAACCTACACCTAAACCAAACTAAATCTACACCTAAACCAAACTAAACCTACACCTGAAACCAAACTAAATCTCCACCTAAACCTAAACCAAACTAAACCTACACCTAACCCAATCTAAACCTACGCCTAAATCTAAACCAAAGTAAACCTACACCTAAACCAAAGTAAACCTAAACCAAAGTAAACCTACACCTAAACCTAAACCAAAGTAAACCTACACCTAAACCTAAGCCAAAGTTAACCTACACCTGTCCTGTCATCTGAACCTAAGCATGTGCTGGATGTCCCATCAGAAGAACAGGAGTTTGTTTTCTTTCCACGGATCAAAGCCTCTCACTCAGACCTGCAGAGAGGCCCCTGAATGTGAATGGGCCCCGGTTGCTCGGCCCCTGGGTGACCCCCGCCTGACCCTCCACCCTCCTACCCCCCAGCACACTGGGGCCTACAGTCAGGAATGTGAGAGGGCCTTCCGGGTGGTTCTGTGACCCCCGAACATCGTGGGGCCTGTGGGATATACAAACATCGAAGCTCTCATCATCGTCATCATCATTGAGACTAACTTGGTTGTTCTTTGGCTCGTGTATACCCATATACCCAGGTATCTGTGGTGGAAACGAATGGAGTAAAAATACTTAGTTACTTTCCTTAAAGGTGTACTCTGTATGTTTTTTAATAAGCTAAATAAACCTTTGGTCAAAGTGGTAGGCCACAAACCTGTTTGATGCTGCCATACAAGCCAGGAGAAGGACTAAAGTAAAATAATGACTATGACAGAATACCTACATACATGTCACCAAATTGGTAATTAGACACCACTAACAGGGTCAAATATAATATCAGATTTTAAAATCAAAACCATTGTTTATTGTAACTTCTCATATTTTATACTTGAAAACACTATCTATTCTGTGCCAATCTTTTTTACTTTTAAGTACAGAAAACAGAGGCTGTAGGGTAAATTCTTAATTTAGGGAAATTCTGCAGCCTACTCCAAAAGTACCGCTGTTAGGGATAAGGATAGTGCTGTCTGTTGTATAGGTCCTCACAGCAAGACGGTCCTGGGTTTGATTCCCATACTGTCTCTCTGTGGAGTGTACAAGTTTCTCCCGGTGTCTGGGTATATTTAGTTTTTTTCCCATCAACCTAAAACAGGCTAAACATTCAGCTATAGGTGCATTATTGCATATTATTGGTCAAATGCACACATTTCCCCAATAAAATTATACATTATATATTTGTTTCCCTTTTGGTTAAAAAAAAAATCAACTAAAAACAAACCAGTCCTATTAGCCTGGCTGGACTATAGCTCAAAACGATAATGGATCCACCATCCATGTGAAGAATTATGAGGAACTGTCCAGATCCGTATCTATCACATACACACACAGCTTGCAGGTCCGCAATCACGTATGAGTGGAGGGTATACCCGGACACGTACAGCACACGGACCAGGCTCGGTGTGAATGGTAGTCTGCAGGAAGACCGTACAGAACCCGCTCCACACACGTTCTGCCTTCAGTGTGAATCAGGCAGAAGGTCAGTGCTACACACAGCATTACTCAAACATTGTAACAAACAAAATGCAAATCTGGGTATGTTTTTGATAAGGGCACAACATTAAAACATGGTAGAAAGATGTAGCGTAATGGACCCCTGTAAATAGGATTTCAAGTGATTTGGCACTTTTTGCATTGGGTCATATTTGTATTTCCATAATATATATACACACCCAAAGAACATCAGCATTCAGTGTGTAGCCTTGATTGTCACTAAGCATTGTATCGAAAATAATCTGGTGTCCGTACCATTTTCCAAAGTTGTAATACACTTTTCACTTTTTTAGTAGCATTCCACGTTTCATGACTCAAAAATGTCCTTATTTGGTGGCTGTTGTTTACACTCTGTTGAGGAAGATTTGATTGGGTGCAGGTCCCTTTAACGTCCTCTTTCCAATTCCAATAGCATAATAGGACCACTTAAAGTTTGTGGTGCTTCAAGAAAATTAAAACATTGGTGGACTTTTGTGTTTAATCAGATCTCAGTCAGTGGCATTCAGTCTGTAGACTAATAAGGTGTAGTCTGTAAATTTCCTAAAAATAATAAAATGATAATAATAAAATAATAAAATTGACTATCTGAGCTTGTTCTATGATGTAAAGTAGGTTGTCTGTAGAGGCCAGGGTAGGGACTAAAGCAGGGGCGACCAATTATTACCCTGTGGGAATGAGCTACCTAATGAAAACTACTACGCACATAGTCCAATGGAGTCCAATTAATGCTCTCTCAGGATAGAGCTTGCATTTTTGTGGCAGAGGTTCATTTACCTCAGTAAATGTGACACAAACTGTGAATTGTGCCTTTAAATATCCCCAAAACTATACACTACAATTCCTACAGTGTGTGGTGATTATTGTTTTACCAAGCCTTCTGAGGGCCAGACATAGACTTGCCCAGCTCTGGACTAAAGTCAAATAATAATTATGACAGATTACCTACTGTACATCACAGAATGGGGTCAGATAAAAAACTTACGGACTACACGTTTATGCATGTTAAGCACTAATCACTTCTATGACAACATCATGTGTTTGTTGATTAAATATAGTTAGTCCCATTGTGATGTGGAGGTGTGATGGACGTGCCCTCTGGTTGGCCTCCTGCTTGTGGACACATCTGATGCACTCTGCCTGTTCGTGCTCCACTCACACACACAATCACAGGGCGCTGAAAGAACAGGCCACTGGAGCTTGTTTATCTCGAGCTAACACAACATGAAGAGGACACGAGGTCAAAGGGCGTCCAGAGGTAAGGGACAAGAGTTCTAAAAAACGCATTAGTCTTCATCCAATGAGACCTTAGGACGACATCGGCAAACTGGTTTGTGCGATTTCCATGAAGCGGGTGCATAGGCGGTGTCAAAAGTTGCTCTTGAATTTGTTGGGCCCTGGCTTTTCTCAGGGTCGGACAGACATAAATGTGTGCCTTGATAACCTCCTGGCCCCTGCACTCCAGTTGCACCTCTGACATCTCAGCTATGTGGCCCAGTTACGAAACTGCAACCTCTTTTAGTTCATCATCATTTATCTTTTGATTGATCTGTCTATATTGTACTGTTATTAAGATGATTGATACCATACTCTCACCGGCCACTTTATTAGGTAGACCTTTTACCTGTGGTCTATTAAAAAAAAACTTTTTTACCTTTCTTCTTCATTCTGTGGCTTGATTTTTGCATAACTATATCCAGAGCCATAGAGATAAGAGTACTGCACCAGCAGAGGTCCAAAAACGATAGTCGAAATAGTTCCATTTTAGCACAATGATGCATTACATTTGTGCTCGGAACTCGTAAGTCGGAGCTCGGAATGATGTTGAAGCATTCTAGTTGTTAAATGGGAAACAACTCTATTATGGTAACAGCTTAATTTAGCAGTTAGCAGTATTAGCAACAACAGCTCTGAACCACACTACCCATATAAGCAGATCTGCCTAATAAAGTGGCCAGTGAGTGTGTCTCAAGAAGGTGTCGTTTGAGGAATGCTTTGGACACTCTCAATGTTTGCTTAGTTCTAAAAGACTATAGTTTTCATAATCAAATAAAAACCCTTTAGGCTGTGTGTGCACTGTGGCAAAGTGCTCCCGGTTGTGTTGTGTTGGGTTTGGATTGAACTAAGAAAAATATTTTGAAACCAGTAAGAAATAGGTAAAAAGATTATTATTGTTTTGGTAATAAAGGTGTTAAAGGCCCATATCGTTTGTATTTATACAAACAAAGTCTATAAACAGCAGCAGATATGGTCACATGCACTGAAAAAAAGTCAAACGTTGTTCTACTTACAAATTGTGCAGTATTCATTCATTCACATCAGTAGATCAGTCCAACTCAATCCAACTGTGTATTCAACTCACATGAATCTCACATTTCAAGATGCTGTATTTGATCTATTAGCTGAATGCCAAAAAATCATTCTATCCACTTTAATCCACACATTCTAGATTGTATTTGAGATTTGCATCAATGTAAAATAGTCCATGTGAGTTGGACATATTTCTAGATGGACTGATTTTCTTAATAATTTACCTCCCTCTCTTCCTCTCTCTGTTGAATCAGAAGCTGGAAAGGATGTGGCACCATAAATTCAGTTGCACTTAATAACATGGGCATTGCAAAATTGTGTGTGCCAGATTGACTTGCAAATATAACAGAAAATTGTATTTAGCACGTTCCAAAAAGTGCTTGGCAACTGATTTCCATTCTTCATTCTTTCCACAGTCAAACCACAGTGTAGCCACAGTGGCCCCGGGGCAGACTGACAGGGGTGGTGGCAACCATACCAACACACATCAAAACACATCACAACATTCCTATTCCTAACACAATCACAGGTGTCTTGCAAAAAGACACAATGGCTGTAACTGGTTAAGTAAACTGAGATAGTGAAAGATTTTCTATGTGGATGTTACACTGTTATGTTACAGGTCATGTGAGTTATGATGAATGAGACATGTATGGTTCTAATAATACTCTCGGTTCCTCCTGTAATATGGTTGGTACCATGGTGATGTCATACAGTAGATCAGTACAGAGGGGGGTGGGGGGGGGGGCACGGAGGCTGGGCCTGGACTCCTGCTGACAGGAGAGGGAGGGCTACAGGTGAACTCTGAATGACCCCACACACAAACACACACACAGACACACACACGGGGCTTGACATTTACACTAGCCAACTAGCCAAACACTGGTAGATTTCAATTCTGGTTAGTAACACTTTTATTCCCACTAGCTACTTTGGCCAGTTGGATTTTATGTAGGCTATGACTTAAAATGAACTTAAAAGCTTCTCCTGATGCCATGTGAAATTACACCCTCATTTTACTGTGATTTATTAAAATAAAAATCAGCAAAATGGATACAAATATGTTGGCCTCATGCAAAAAGATATCATTTCTGGCTAGGGAAAACACCAATAGGCTATGAACTTCAAAAAAGGACAAGCTACAGTGGCCTGTGAAAGAACAAAAATGTTAATGTCAAGCCCTGCATACACACCCACACACACATACAAACACATGCACTAACACACAGTCCACAATGACTTTATTAGAGGGTCGAACGTTAAAAATGTTGTTCTGGAAAGAGAAGAATGAAATCTCACATTTGCAAATGTTATTATTATAATACATTCAGGATGGCTGTGGCTCAGTAAGCAGAATGGATTTCCCGATAACAACCAGATAGTTGGTAGTTCAATTCCTGTCATGCTTCACCCACTTTTCCAATGTGGAAAAGTGATAAACTGGTATGACTGGCCTGTTCTTGACTGTCAGTGCCCAGGGGCAGCTGTGGCTTTCATTGTCTCAGTTTACTTCAGTAAATCAGCCCAAGTACAAGTTTTTAACATTGATAGACTCAATCAAATATCATCTAGAATGTGTGGATTAAAGCTGATAGATTTTTCCAATGAGCTAATGGAAAAATACATCATCTGGAAATGTGAAATTGTCCATGTGAGTTAAATGCAATCATCATTGACTTGGACTGATCTACTAAAGTAAACTTGAGAATGAACGATTTCTCATGTGAATATAATTACTGCACAATGTGTACGTAAAGCAGCATTTCAGTTTTTTTAATTGTATAACTGGGGACGAAGTTTGGGTATTTTTCATCAAATCCAAAAATGAGGCAGAATTTTAAAATACATATTAACTACAATTAGTATAGTCTTTGTTAATTCCATAATATTGCATTTGTTTGGATAACGTTTGGATCTGAAACTTTAGATTGATTTTGTGTATGTTTTCTTTTGTTTGTTTTTTCACCCTCCGGACTGTGCTGAGTTATGAGTTATGATGGTGTGAGGTCAATGTGATGAGGTCATGTTGAAAGAATCTCTCTGTTCTTCTTCTGCAACCATTGATCTTTCTGAACATTGATCTTGTCTCAGCGTACACACAGCTCCTTCTGCAGTACGTTATTTCCTATTTTTGATCAAATATCTATTATTTATGTTAACCTTAATGTAATCTATTTACTGTAGTATTCAATAGAAGAAATAAAATATTTGAATAGAAGAAATCATTTTAATATGAAAACTCAGTGAAACACATTAGAAGATTTTTCTGTTTACAACATGTTTTTAGTTTGAAAATATTGGTGCTTTATCTTGAGTTGCCACACAGCTGATTAGCCTCCATCGATCTTTTAAACTCTTAAAATATGTATTTCTTCTAAAAAGCCTATGGCAAAAATTAATGGGATTTTTACTTCCGGAACCAGAGGAGGGCAGGCACTGTTGCGCTCTGTTGGGGAAGGGGACCGAGAGAAAAAAGGGCTTGAAGGGCCATGCACAGGGGTTGATTATTAACTTGTTTGCTCACTGTCTCAAGTGGCTATTGTCTTCTTCAGAAGTTACTAGCCACCTATGATTTTTGCTGGCCACAATTTGCATGATATTTGTGTTTCGTAAACAATTAGCTGACAAAAATGCTGTTAAAGTAGATTTTACGTTTTTGTATATTGTAGCTGGTGAATGCATTTTTCTATGGTTTAATAGATATTGTCAAATTTCCTTTTAGTTATTATGCTGTAAAACAAATTATTTTAACATTTTCAGGCCTATAGCTGGACAAAGTTGGGGCTAAACTAGTTAAAGTTGGATGCAGAAAGCTAGTGAGAGTGAATGTGTTACTAACCACAAATAAAATCTACCTGCATTTAGCTCGTTGGCTAGTGCTAATGTTAAGCCCTGGACATGCAAACACATCAAAGGTATTTTTTTATCACAGAGAAAGTAACACTTGTTAAAACGAAGACATTAAATACTGCATTTGCTCATTTAAAGAGGTATATAGATTTTATTTCAGAAAATTTAAAAGAGAATTATAGTATAGGCCCTTTAAAATTGTAAAGTAGTAGTCAACAACTCATTTTGTATCTCTTCTCTATACATAAAATATTTAGCAAATATTGATTGTTCGTGGTAGGATAAATTCTGGTCAAATGATTGAGGTGCAGATCTAAATTTCATCACAGGTGCTTTTTTCTGTTATATTTTGCAGCTCTTCAATATTTAAGCTTGACCTGATGTGTTAGCTCCAGTGGCCTGTTCTTTCAGCGCCTTGTGATTGTGTGTGTGTGTGGAGCAGGAACAGGCAGAGTGCTTGAGATGACCACAAGCAGGAGGCCAACGAGAGGGCACGTCCATCACACCTCCACATCACAATGGGACTAACTATATTTAATCAACAAACACACTTCAACTGGGTAAGTAATGGAACTGAAAAATGCTATTGTTTAAAAGTCATCTAGAAACATCAAGATTTACCCAAGCATACCCAAAGTTGTATAAAAAAATGTTGGCGTTACTGGCAGGATTGATCAATAGTAATAAACCATTGGGGTGAAGTATCAAGTTCTCGTAGAATTGTTGACATTACTTTGTCCACGGCCATGGGGCCAACTGAAGGGCATGTCCATCACCTCCACATGACAATGGGCAAAACAATATTTAGTGAACAAACATGTTTCTGACGTCAAATCAATCAGTAATAGCCTAATAATACTTGGACAAACTGCAGTGTTGACCTAGGACCTGCCGCTGAAGCAAAGGACTAACTTTTCTGATAGAATGATGCATGGGAGCTTAGCCTTATGTGAAGAAATGAAAACACCATGCAAATACTGGAATCTCAGAAAGGGGTCATTGACCAGGGCACGCGTTGTAGTGGGTGTGGTTGTGTGGGTCTTGTTAATCTTTTCATAATACATCTGTTAGGACCATCTAGTGGTTTCTGACACAGCACAGTCTCTGCTCATCTGGGTTAAGGACTAGATCAGAAAGGTTCATTTTGTAATTCAGGTTCAAGTAATTATTTTTATTTTTTTACTTTTCTTAAGACTAGTGGTGTATTTTTGTACCTTGACATGTTTCTACCACTTCCTGCAGTCTTCATCAGTGGTCTGGTGATGTTTTCACATCAGATTCTTTTCAGTTCAATTTCACCATCCAAAGACATGGATAATGTAATGAATGTGACATTGAATGTGAAATCTATCAGTGTGTGTCTCCTAGTGTCAGCCCTGCAACTAAAAGCCCAATGTGCAGAGCCCACCTTGGACATTTTATTACTGGCATAGAATACTCAATCATGGCTTCATCATATTTTTATCCGAGCCATGAGTTTTACTTTTAATTTCTTCTTTTTATCAATATATGAACAATCGTCAGAGATTCACTGTAGGAAGTTTTATTTAACTATCCAGTTGTCATTGCTTTAAATGGGATTTTGCCTTAACA
Organism: Philypnodon macrostomus; assembly: GCA_036025475.1. Taxonomy (NCBI): domain Eukaryota; kingdom Metazoa; phylum Chordata; class Actinopteri; order Gobiiformes; family Eleotridae; genus Philypnodon; species Philypnodon macrostomus. Next base: position 8,948 of record JAVQKC010140864.1, read on the forward strand.
AAGCTACAACTGAGCACCAATCAGTGTTGTAGTGACCGAGACCAGTCTTGGTCTTGAGACCTTTTCACCGTTTTGGTCTCGTCTTGGACTCGGACACAGTATGACTCGGGCTTGGTCTCGAACATCAATTTATTAATCTTGTCACAGTCTCGGGCATAGTGGTCTTGAAGGCATTTCTTACAAAATATGATTAGAATTTAACCACTTTCCTTTTAACACTTTTAGGATATTGTTTGAAGCATATCATCATAAAAGCATATCATAAAACAGTTAAAATGAAATCATTGTCGTTATGTTTTATTTAGTTTTAATGTGCGTTTTCGAACCTGTCTGGTCTTGAACTGGTCTCGATGTGCCTCAGTCTCAGAGAGATCGGTCTCGAATTACTGTGAACTCAGCCCGGTCTTGGTCTTGGATAGTCCTGTACTGTCTTGACTACAGCACTACTAACCACCAATTTGAAAATACTCCCTGTCTTTAAACCTCACGGGCTTTTTCTTTCACTGCCCACAAAGGTTTAGTACGTTGTTGTATTATAGCCATTCGTTCCTTTAATGGCCTCTGATGTCACATGACTAAGAAGTTGTGTCATGTCATATTGCAATGTTCTTAACTCAGCGTCTTCCTTTATTGCCCAAACCTCACTCTCCATCACTGTTAACTGCAGCCTGGTCGGTGAGAGGGCAGTGGTCAGTGTCCAGGTTAGGCGCTGTCCATCCTGGTTTAGATAGGGTCATGTGAGAGTTATTTTTATGTTTATGAGGTCAAAGAATGTTTATCAGACCTTAGAAGGAAGATTCAACAAGCCACATATCACGAGTTGTAAGACCAAACGATTCATCTGTCTGCTTGTTTGAATGTTTGAGCAATGCATTTTTTACAAAGAGGTAATGTTTTTGGTAGTGTCCATCTGTCCGTCTACCCATCTGCCTGTTCGTTTGCAACTTTACGCAATAACTACTGAACGGATTTGGATGAGATTTTCAGGGAAGGTCAGAAAATACAAAAAGACCCGTTGATCATTTTGGGAGCTGCCTTGGTGGAGATCTGCGCTCTCCGAGTAGTTTGGTAGTTTTGATTTTATTTTATTATTTCTTCTAAACATGTGACCTGAGCCAAGACTTCCAGGGACACTCATTCAGGCAAGGCTGTTAAAGTTTACAAAGAAACGCACAGAGGAGATGAAGGAAGCTTCATTCACCCTGCAACAACTCCTTTCGCCATCACTCTCATGCTGACTGCAATTCAGGGTCAAATTTGTATAGTTTAGTATAGGCCAGGGATCGAGCACGAGAGCCCCACTTAAATCTGTGTACAGAGGGTCAAAACATGTAAAACCATCAAAAATGTCAAATGTCACATAACACATAATCTGATGCCTGAATAAAAGAATAAAACAATATATTTTGAATGGAAGTCAATGTGTCAATTTTGGTTCCAAATGGTGCAAGTGTATAGTTTTTTTGTTTTATTTTTAATTTTGAAAAAACATTTTCCTGCCATTAACATGAACACAAGTTACCTAATGGTGTCAACCACTCAACGGATTTGGATATAATTTTCAGGGAAGGTCAGAAATGATCAAATTTTGTTGAGTGATCCGTGGAAATGGGCTGCCTTGGCGGAGGTGCATGTTTTCTAGTATATTTAATAAATTTTTTTCAGAGATCTGAGGGACGTACACATGTTTTAGATGAGTACATGTGTTGTGAACTATAGCAATAATAGTTCACTTTTACACACAGGACTGTTTTATCTGTCAACATACTGTAACTCACACCGGTCACATGACTATGACGCCCCCGCCCCCCAGCCTATCCCCTCACACACACACACACATACACACACACCAACACAAACACACCTGGTGACACACGGAGCCAGTCAAGTGGTGTACAAAGACGTGTCAGGAATGTCATGTGACCAGAGGATGACCCTATGCAGAGGTCAGGGGAGGCCAGAGTCGCCTGATCTGAGCTATCTGTGTCCGCTCACTGGCATAGGTGTCCAAGACGAGGGCGCGGCACCGTGGGAGGTCAAGAAGCTGCAAACGGACTTTTACACTATTGTGAGCTAATGTGATGAACATACACACTCACTGGCCACTTTATTAGGTCGGCAGTGGTGCAGTGGGGTAGGCGCTCGCCCCTCGACCAGAGGGTTGGTGGTTCGAGCCCCCGTCCGAGCGCATACTGTCGTTGTGTCCCTGGGCAAGACACTTAACCCACATTG
>JAVQKC010140875.1:0-19540 GCA_036025475.1 Philypnodon macrostomus
TTTTTTGCACACTTTTCTTACCATGTACTATTATTGCATGCTACTAGTACTTCATGACTATTTTAGCGAGTGAATGTGCATATGACAAATCAACTGAACCTTGCCACACAGCAGTAGAAGCATTAGAATAACGCTTTTTCAAAATGAACACTGCTCCTCCTCCACTGACCCAAAGACACACCTATGGGAAATATGTTACCGTTTTTATCAGTCTGCAGTCTACAGTGTTTTACATTGTACTTTGACCTTTGTGACTCCACTGTTATTGTGGGAGTGGTGCACATGGCGGGGGCATTTATATTTGGATACCTGGGATACACATTTGCATATGAATGATCAGTCACAAAGATACATTATATAGAACAGCTACAAGACTACTCTGTTAATACGATAAATCAAAAGTTAAATCTAACTCGGTGCCCTATGGTGACCTCTACTGGTGAAGCAGCAGTATGACAGAACGACACATATCCTGTTTATTTTTCATGCTGTTTGAGGAGGTCTCAGATCAAATCAGAGCTCATTTTTTAACCTATAATAAAGTGACCAGTGAGTGTATATACCACAGAATAGCAGAACAGAAATATCTAGAATTTCATGTGATGTCAGCAGAAAAAAAAATCGTTGAAGCTATAAAGGATGTAAATATGAGGAAGTGCTTGTGAAGTCTCCTAAATAGACATTCATAGACGATTTCTTATAGCTTGTAGTTTTTTTCATGCTGTTGAAGTTGTTACTTGAACCTTCGTGTGGCCCTCTGGTGATATGTCAATGCTATGACCCCTGGAGTTTGAGAACCAACATAGTAATGCATCTTTTTGGCTTCACAGTATCACTATGCCGTTTAGGTTTGGGCTACGTGGTTCAGTCTTTGACCCGCAGGGGGCAGTGTATACTCTGACCGAAGGATGAGTTGCACACAAATATATCACAGAAATCAAAAGTGGGCAAGCTCACTGGGATTTGTGTTTTTCTGATTTCTATTGACAATGGCCAGTATTCAACAGGATATGAAGGTACCACAGGAAGATAGACTTATGTTACAGACAGGATTTCCTGACTGATGTTTAAGAGTAACTCCATCATGTGTGAACTTGTCTATAGTTGTCTCTGGGGAGAAAAGTCAAAGGCACTTCAATGTCTTCATACTAATGTAATGCTGCAATTTAAAAACAAACAAGCTGTGAAATTGTTAAAAATAACAACTAGACACCTGGTTGGGTCTGTTTATAGATGCCCACACCTGTCACATACACTCTGCCCCTGTGCATTGTGGGAACACTGACCATACCCACTAGAACAATGATGATGCATTGATTAATCCACAGTTGAGAAAACAGTTTTACCTCAGCCGAACACAATCATTATCGTTACTTTATAGGTGGCTGAATGTAAAGCCCTATAATAATGTGACTATTTTTTACATCAATATTATGAGCTTAAGTCTGACGGTCAATTGTGAAGATGTGAAGATGCATTTCAGAACAGTATTCATGTGCACAGAATTCGTGTGGCCCTCACAGACCCTGGTTTGGGGTCCTGTGACATCGGCCTGCACTGTTATTTATAGTCACTTTTTATGCTTAAATGAATTAGCCACAGTAGTAACACACTGAGCTCAAAGCCTCTAACTCTCCTACAATAATAACAGTATCACTATGTCTCAACAAATACCTTCAAACTTAACCCCGCCATACTCATGTATTTTGTCTTTAAAACAGCTACTGTGCAGCTATTTGCAGGGCTACACAATGCTTCAATAGTCCTCAATGATCATTAGAAAAAGACAACAGCTCTGATGATATCAGACATTGAGATGTTCCTGTCTGATTGGACAAGATAGAACATACAGAAAACTGACTCAATGAAATTGAATCTTATGTGGGCAGTGGCTCCTGTTTGACAGGCTGCAGATGGAGAGGCAAATATAGCCTTCTCCTGACCACACTATGTACACGTGATGCTGGAAGCTTGAGTTTCAATGGAGGAAGACCTGCCTCCAACACCTATACAGTACAACAGTGCCACTTGTAAATGTAACTTTAGTGAGTGCAAAAAACACACACGATAAAGGACATTCTGCTCAAATCATTGGTGAAAATATGTCAAATGTATATCTTGGTGGAAGGTTTAAACGGTCACCCATAAAGTTGTTATATTTAGATTCACTCCATCACTATATTTGGTTTCCATTTCAATCAAAGCCACAGATGCAGTGGCTAATATTTAAACAATGTTTGTGTCAAATGGTCATTTTCTGACATAATTTCATGATGTAACGATCAGAATGCTGGACACAGCTGCTGCCTCACACTGAGCTATTCTGACACAGGTCAGGCCAGTTGGCACAAATTCCTCACAGGGGTCACCCTGTTAATGTTTCAAGAAGGTGTTCAGCAACACCACAAACTAATATTCTCCTTTTTGGACACCCTCTGAGGGACAGGGCACATAGTCAACATTACTCCCAGTGTAGTACTCATCCAAGACAATAATACAGATATGTTTTGAATGTATATGTATAAATAATGCAGATATAAGTATTGCACGAATGTTTCCATCATATTTCTGAGTTATAGAGCATACATGTTAAAGAACTGAGAGGACGACATCATATCACATCTCTGTTGCATAAGTGTTCTACTCTGACACTATTCACTTGCTGTTGGTAAGATGTCAGCGTCTCTGGTGTCAGATGATACTACTGCTCTGTCTCACTGTCTCTGCTAACCCTCGTCAAGAGTAAAGGTTATCCATGCTCCCTCATTAAAGAACACTCTATTCCTAATGTCCCAAAACCATGTTCAAAAGTCACACCTTACATTAGGACCTGCTCAGAGTTTGGCAGCCTCTCATTTTAAGGACAGGCAGCAGACAGCTGTGTAACAGGAGACAGGGATTCAATTCAGGACCAGGGCATGAGAGCAGTGGACCCTACACCTGCTCTGGACAGTGTTATGGACCAGACAGAGACATGCTGTCTGTATAGAAGTAAGGGTTTGGGATACAAAGGGCAGTCAGAGATTTGTAGTGCAGAAGAAGACTGAAGGGGCTGATATGACTAATGGAGGGGGCAGCATGTTATCAATGCTGACAGAACATACAGTGGTAATAATATAAACGAGTAGAAGCAGCAGGTGTGAGTCAGACAGATGCCACATTAGTTGGCTGAGAGTGGGAGATCCCATAGGCAACCTGCTGCATGGGGTGCCCCAGTATGGAACCGTTACAGTAACAGTACATGATGTAACTGCTGTTTATGGTATATAACATGTCTTGTTCATTCAGTTAGTTTTTAACAGGAAAATTAAGTGACATTTTACATGTAAAATAACAATATTCTTAGTTTAAACATTTTAAGCTACAAAACAATTACCAAATAGGACTGAGCACACAGTGGTGAAAGGACTGTCTGACATCCAAGTAAACACTAGGGTATTTTCTCTTACTCAGGGCCTCCTGCAGCAATAGCATTAATCAAATAGTGTGAGCCATATAAGAGAATATGGTATCAATGAGAACTAATGAATCCAGTGTCAAAGATGGCATCATCTTTCATCTCCATCATTCCACCTGTCAAGTAATATTCACATTGAGGATGTGACAGCCCATAATGAGTTTAGCAATTTAAGCTGGACCGAGTCATAGCTGTTTAAAGGTTAGCACTTTGTGATAACCACAACTATTATCAAGATGTCAAAGACCAGGGTTTTCAAAACACGCACATCCAAATGCTCATGATTACATTATTATTTATCATTTATCATTAAGGGATTTTATTGGATATGGTACATTTACTACACAGTATATTTATTTATACAGTATAGTATATGTTTTCAGGCAGTAGTCAGAACAAAAACATATGGATACTACCATTTGTAGAACACAGTTTGAGCAATTTTCAGTCAAAGTTTTGAAAAAGTTCAACAGTCTCGTACTACCCTGTATGGGCCACTGTGGGGGGAGAGAGGGGGTGAGAGAGGGGGGTGAGAGGGGGGTGGGAGAGGGGTGTGAGGTCAGCTGCAGCGCCCATCTTAGATGACTGAAATGTAAGTGTAGCCCTTTCATAAACTGTTCTGAGTTTGAGTACATTGGTTCTAGCCAATGAGGGGCCACCAGGCACTAAAATGGCCAGACCAATGGCTGCACATGCCCAAGTATATAAAGTAGAACCAGTGACCGCCACATTTGGGTGACCCCTATTTTGGCTGTGGTGAACAGGATCTGATCCCAAGGACTGTTACCTCTGTTCTTGTCTGTTGTCCAGGTAAAGTCATATCAAACTTATATGGTAAAAATTGGGTTCAGTATGAAGTCATGATTTAATGACAGTGGGGATTCTGTTGTTAGTAGTTTGAGTTGTTTTCACTGCTGCACATGTGTTGGAGGTTTGAGTTGTGTGAACAGGTGCTTCGCAGTAGCAACAGACAAAGACTTGAATGTCCAATGGGTCAATTCAGATATTCAATATTTTTAATTCTTTGTGACCAATTAAGCTCTAAGGTGTGATTTGTCTTTGGTTAATGAGTTAGTGTTTATTTTAATTGTGATGTAAACGGTATTGCTATCATTATGCATTTGCAAAAGGCTGCTCTGGTTCCATGGTCTCCTTAGCTGCAGTGTGTGATTCACACTTTCTTGTGATGTGAACAGTTATGTTTGGGGGAAAATTAAAGAAGTGAAAAGTAATATTTTATGAAAAACAGTGACTCCTACATGTTTCAGGAACATTACTGTTTCAAAGCGTGAACTAGAGACTTTATATGTGTGCGTGTCAGGAACATGCAAATGCTACATGTTAGGGACATTTGGGAGAAAAGTCAGAAATGCTCCAGCTAAAGATAGCTTCAGCATAAGCTCCGCCCTCATCTATTTCAGCTGGATATATGATCCTTCGAGAACTGAGTGACACTTGTTACCAGTATTCCTCTGCAGAGACTGCAGCTGTCTAGCATAATGTTATCTATATCTAAAAGGGAAAAATCTATCTTCATTTCTAGCATAATCACAGTACAATGAATATCACAGAATATCACAGAATATCATAGAATATAAGAGAATATCAAAGAATATAACAGAATATCTTAGAATATATCAGTGTGACAGAGTCCTTTATAAATCTGATTTCTCATTTTCTCATTCTACTGCAGTGTTAGAAAGCAATCATGCCTTTCGGAAACACCCACAACAACTTCAAACTCAACTACAAAGTTGAGGAGGAGTTCCCTGACCTGTCCAAGCACAACAACCATATGGCCAAGGTCCTGACCAAGGAGCTGTATGGAAAGATGCGGGACAAGCAGACACCCAGTGGCTACACCCTGGATGATGTCATTCAGACCGGTGTTGACAACCCTGGTGAGAACATAATGATGTGATAAAGTTCTATAATGTAACACTGTATTATAGCGGTCTCACCTACATTTGTCTCACCTGTGTGTAGGTCACCCCTTCATCATGACTGTTGGCTGCGTTGCTGGTGATGAGGAGTCCTACGAGGTCTTCAAGGATCTGCTGGACCCCGTCATCTCTGACCGTCATGGTGGATACAAGCCCACTGACAAGCACAAGACCGACATGAACTTTGAGAACCTGAAGGTGCACACCACTTTCATGAGGAGAATAGAGAATTTTGACTTCTCAACCAGGCTCACTTTGTAATCACATATTTACACTTTGTCCTCAGGGTGGTGACGACCTGGACCCCAACTACGTTCTGTCCAGCCGTGTCCGTACTGGCCGCAGCATCAAGGGATTCACCCTGCCCCCCCACAACAGCCGTGGCGAGCGCAGAATTATTGAGAGGCTCTCAGTTGAGGGTGAGTCTATAGAAGTGCGCAAAGAGAGAATAAGGCCTATAGGAAGTATGTTTAACTGACCCCGGTGTGCCCCCTGTAGCTCTGACCAGTCTGGACGGTGAGTTCAAGGGAAAGTACTACCCCCTGAAGTCCATGACTGATGCTGAGCAGGAGCAGCTCATCGCGGACCACTTCCTGTTTGACAAGCCCGTCTCCCCCCTGCTGACCTGCGCTGGTATGGCCCGTGACTGGCCCGACGCTAGAGGCATCTGGTGAGCAAAATTCAAACTAACTTTAGGTTACCAGGATAAGATAAGATCAACTTGGGCTCACTGCCCGAAGCTGCCAGTACAATAAAACACATATATTAACATTTATACAGACACAAATCAACAGCCTGAAAAAACACAGTTCTCAACAGGAAACATGGCCATGACCATAATGAGGTGATTGCACTTGCTCAATTGATTGCACCATTGCATACATAATGAAATACATCAGAAAAGGAGGTTAAACAATAGTTAAGAAATAAAGTGACTCAAGTGCTGACGTTTGTTACAGTGATTTGTTTAAAATAGCAACAGAATTTGGTATGAAAGAGAATGTGTATCTGTTGCTTTTGTATTTGTGGGCACGATAGCGTCTGTCAGAAGGAAGTACTTCATATTCACCAGGCAACATGTGGGAAGTGTCCTTGATAATTCTTATAGCTCATGTTTATCTGCTCTTTCCCAGGCACAATGACAGCAAGAGCTTCCTGGTCTGGGTGAACGAGGAGGATCACCTGAGAGTCATCTCCATGCAGAAGGGTGGCAACATGAGGGAGGTGTTCAGGCGCTTCTGCGTCGGCCTCACTAAGGTACATGAACGTAAAAGAGCACAAGCTTGTGACTGAGTTCACAAAAATGTATCATATATTTCTTCATGTTGTAAATGTAATGTTCTCTTTGCCCTAGATTGAGGAGATCTTCAAGAAGCACAACCACGGTTTCATGTGGAACGAGCATCTTGGCTATGTCCTGACCTGCCCCTCCAACCTGGGCACCGGCCTGCGTGGTGGTGTCCACGTCAAGCTGCCCAAGCTGAGCACACACCCCAAATTTGAGGAGATCCTCACCAGGCTGCGCCTGCAGAAGCGTGGCACAGGTCTGTGAAGCTGCATAACACAGTTATGTGAAATCCCAGATAAAATTCAGAATTGATTGATGGTGGTTGTTTTCAGGTGGTGTGGACACTGCCTCCGTGGGTGGCGTGTTTGACATCTCCAATGCTGACCGTCTGGGCTCCTCTGAGGTGGAGCAGGTGCAGATGGTGGTTGATGGCGTCAAGCTCATGGTTGAGATGGAGAAGAAGCTGGAGAAGGGCGAGGCCATCGACAGCATGCTCCCCTCCCAGAAGTAAAATGAGATGGTCCCATCTTCGTCCAGAGCACAGAGCAGAGGAAACAGCTGCTCAGTAGAGACTCTTGACTCTGCTCTCCTACTTTACTTCCTTCCAACCTTGTTTACTGTCCTTCGTCCTTTTTCACGTTCTTGTGTTGGTTGGTAACATCCTGGGATCAGCCTCCACAGAGCTGGGTTTGCCTGGCGCATGTGGCTTCACCAACGTTTTGTTGTAAAATACTAATTATTGAAGCTGTTCATATTGCTCAATAAAATGCACCCCAAGTAACAACACAACAAATCACTTTATTGTTTTTGTTTGTGAACTGTCTATATTAAAATAAAGGATTAGGACCAAGTCAGCACAACCATCTTCATAAAACGTGATGAAATCACGAGACCATAACAACAGAAAACTGTCAACATCAGTGAGTTTTATTCATCTTCAGCTCCACATTTCCCTCACAACCACTTAATATCAGTTTACAGTTTGTTTTTGAGGGGAGGAATCAAACAGTACAACAGTGTAAAATTACTCATACAGATCAAACTGTTCAATGGTCTTCAGTCTTTTTGCATATAACATAAACCTCTTTCAAAAACAGATTTAAAATGACAATGCATGTTAAATACTGAGCCCACTGGGGTCATAATACTGTACCCTGAAGCAGCCAGACCAGTAACACTCTGTCTCCAAGCAGCTATACATCAAGTTCAGTCATCACAACTCATATCCACAACTGTTCACAGTAGATTTGACCTTAAGACAATGTTCATCCATAATGTACTAAGAATAAATTGTTATACTAGTTTAATTACCTTCAACAGACTTCAATGCTTTTCACTCAACAGATCGGTAATATTTCTATGGCTTGACAGAAACCCAGAATCATCAACTCTCTAGAGATGATCTGGGATATTTAGATTCAAGTGTTTTACTGATATATCCAGGCGTAATCTCAACTGAACATTTTATGATATACTGTCTCTCAACACTTTTAAAGCCATACTATGAACAAACAAAGTCTTTCCACTTACAATTCAGATGAAGTGAATTTACCAAACCTACCTTCAGCCCTCATGTTAGTTTTAGTGTATAAGAGAAGGGTGTGGTGCTACAACCCGCACCAGTTTGTCAGTATTAATTCATGTCATTTTTGTGCAATTCAAAAAGCTTCCAATTCTAGGTGTGCATTGTTTAGTTTTTTTTATTTTGAACCTCAAACTCTGAAGTCATGCAGGATTGCAGGTTGATTTGTTCCCCATTGTCACTGACAAAAACTGCTTTTAACTAGAATTACTTCCCTTGCTCTAGCTATAAATAAACCTTGAGCTCTAATATATATACTATATTCATATATTTTTTTTTATATACAGCCATCAACTGACTGATATAAATCCTGTTTTTAATGATATTATTCTAAAAAATAAATAAAGTACCTGTGCAAATATCCACAAATTGTAGTGTTTCACATTTAAGACATTGGCGCCCTCCAGTGGCTAGTTCTGGGTATTACCTATATAGGTACACTGGAAGGAGCTGATTCAAGTCAAAGCAAAGTGCATTGAGGTCTATATTACCTAATGCTAATATACACCACAATGAGAAACGTCCAGGGACACGACATGGACAGACTCCTGTTGGCCATGTTGGCAATCACTTTTCAGCCCAAAATCATCTTATATTGGGCTAAAAAAAGCCAATTATGTCCTCAGAGAGATGTCACAAACGGTTCTACGACGTATGTGGGTGATGAATGAATGTTTTCCCTGCCAAACAAAAGTACACAGTCTCAAACGCAGAGCCCAGGAAAGCCAAATGCTCATTGTTGTGACGATAGAAAAAGTTGGTGGTACATACGAGGTGTCAAATGTAGGGACACTTTTGAGGAGGCGTTTGGGGCGTAGGGGTCACATGAGCAAAGCCACAACTAAGAGATAGTATTAACAGTAAATCAGCAGCCAAACAACATGATCTCTGTAGCCTACGGAGATATCACAGTACATTATTCACTAAAAAATAGGGAAGGAGAATTGAAGGCTTTCCCAACTTTTTTCTGCCTCTTTTTAACATTGAGCCTATGTACTGTATGAAGGCGTTGGGGAGTAGGTTACTTTAAAGGCAACTGGACTAACAAGAAAAACACTGTCCACACTGTGCCTTTTCTAGAACACTCCCCACACACTCCTACAGCCCACAGTAGTCATCAATAATAGACAGAGTGGTATATGGGACAGTGCCACAAGGAGAACAGGAGAGACCTTTGTGAGTCGCGTGTTGAAACAGGAGTGTGAAATCTGAGAGGTGTGGAGACTTGGCTTATCCACTTTTGGTGCTTCCCATCAATAAAATGAGATGAAGCCTGAGGGGTTATCACATGGCACAGAACCAAAACAAATGTCCATTGTTGGTATATATGCTTTTAAATTGAGGATGGCAGGTGAATATGTGGAAAGTTGGGTGATGCCAGTTAGTACTGATAGACATTAAAAAAGCCAAGCAGACAGCAGTGGAGACTGTATGTATGCTGATTAGTTCGCTTGATTAGGTTCAAATATGCATATGCAATATATATTGACCCTATATCACTATGAACAATTTAGGGTTTTTGTAATAATATTTATTGATGAGAGATGCCTATAATTATTAATGTAACAAATATTTTAAACAGCTAGCAAACAGCTGACAAATAAAAAAACATTCACAACTTGAGAGAATATTCTCTTCATAATTTATTATTAATAGTTTAATAGTCTAATTATAAAATAATTTATAGGTTCTCCACTGCTGTTCATTGACTCATTAAACCCAAAGTCGGCTTGTGTCTGGCTTCTAAGGTCGGTCAACCCTGCTTCCACTGACCTTAATCCAAAAGGACATCACTATGTACACATATCTAGGTAATGCAAGCCTCAATAGTTGCTCATTTAATTTTTGCTGTCCATTGTGATAAAAAGTCAGTGGTTAATCACATAATTAGTATTTATCAAACCAGGGAAATTGAATGGTCTGTAAAAGAGACATAAAAATGAGTAAAAAGAGGGACTCAATGACATCCAGTACAGATGATGATGTATGGTGAAAGTGACAGTGATGTGAAACAATAAATAACAAAATTGAGAGTCATTATGGCTAGAGTAGCAATAAAAATAATAAAACTAAATTTCCTCTGATGCAGGTCCAGTGTGTGCTCAGTGGACTGAGCTGGAGGGGTGCTCGATGGTGGGACGGGTGATTCAGTCTGAGAGAAGATACGGGTCAGGTGTGTGCGTATGTGTGTGTACGTGTGTGTGAGTATGTGTGTGTGTCTGTGTGTGTGTGTGCAGGGGGTGGGGGTCGGCATCAAAGAGACAGAAGGGGAAGTCTTTTGTCTTGGGTCCAGCCCCTCGCCCCTTCTCTGATATTTTTCTTCAGTAGTTCCTACCACCCCGCCCACTTTTGCACACACACTAAGTACACACCAGCACCTGCTCACACAAAACACACTCTCTCACACACTAATGCGCCCTTAGAGTTCAAGGTCCTTAGAGATTTGGGTGGCAATGTCCCGAAAAGCTAGTGGAGCCCCCCAAAGTCGAGTGTAGCGCACCCCATTAGAAGTCTCGGAGCCGCCTGTGGAAAGATGGCACACCTCGGCCTCGAAAGCCACACGGCCCCCCGCCACGCCGTGGGTGCATGAGAGCAGAAAGGGGCCGGCATGGTGGACCTGGCAACCACAGCCAAGAGCTGCCTCCCGCAGAGCCAGTACCACCTCCGCAGGGTCCCGCCGCCCGCCTCCTCTCAGATCCCAGCCACGTCCGACGGCCCGGGGCTCGGCCGCTTTTTGATACCCAGGTAGATGGCAACTACGGATGACAATATCAGTTCAGTGATGTCTAATAAACATGTGGCGCTTTAGTGTGTGTGCGTTAGAGTTGTCAGTGCACTGACCTTGTGACCGCAAATCTCCTGATTCCCTCAGATTCATTTGTGACCCTGCAGGACAAACAAGCTGCGTAAGAGGTAATCCACTACAGCACAATGAGATTCCACCAGTGCACTACTCCAACACAAGATAGCATTCAGCATTATTTTCACTTCAACTGTGAGAGAGCAAGCATAGAACACCATCACACATGTGACGAGTGACGATGAGTGTGTCCTTAATACAACACCTTGTACATAATAACCCACTTATTACTCGTTATTAACGGCTTGCATGCGAAAGCACAGGTTTCACTAAAAATGATGTTGCATTTCACCAATCTAATGTTTCCAACAGTAAACAACCTACAAAGTACAAACCATGAACACGGATTCACAAGGTTTACATGCTTAAACTTAAAGCTAAAACGTGTGACAAAAGTCATGCAGACCAAAAATAATGACAAAAAAAAGATCATGTTCATGTTTGTGACCAGGCAAGGGGCAGCACAGGCAGACGAGATATAAGCAGAAGACATGGGAACTTACTAACGGTTTTTGATCCTTGTGGGAGAGTACAACCCGACACTGATTTGTTTGAGCCCTGGCGCTTGGACGGGTCAAGGTTGACCCTGGTGCCATGACAGTGGGAAGCAGAACAGATAAAGATAAAGATGGGGGCATGAGGAGTACAGGGGGTTTTGGGGGTGGGGCAGTAGGAGATAATATATTGAGTCATAGTAGAGTAAGTAATGGAAAAGAGCGCAGCACAGGGGCTGATTGGCAAGGATAAAGCCGGGGTTTGATAAGATTAGACATGTGTGATTATGACGACTGGGAGGGGAGCAGAGGATAATCCAGGGCAGCACGAGGCCTTACCAAAGAGCTGGCTACAGGAACAGGTTTAAACACAAACCCATATTCATGATGAGCTCCAGCCCAAAGTGCAGCACTCTGCCAGTGCTCTGGTTATATTTAGTAATCGAATATCTAATCTAGAGTTTAGAAAAAAAAAAATCCTTAAGAGTTATTATAATAATCATTTAATATGGGTATAATCATGGCCTGTGAGTGAAGATAAAGCAATTTCAACATTATGTATACCGTATGTTCTAACTCTGTAAAATGTATGCATTAAGTAAACAGGTATTAAAAAACATTATAAGATTATAAAAAAGGGTATTCTTGAAGTATTTCATTTTATGATATAATATATACCAACCTGCGAGTGAGTTTGGAGGTCAGTTTGGTGAACAGGTTGGACGTGGCCCTGGTGCGTGCATGAGGCAGCGGGCTGGGCTCGTGGTGAGACAGAGTGGGAGATGTTGGCGGGGCGGAGTAAACTGGTGGCCCGCGGTCCCTCAGCTGACCGCCGTGAAAAGTGCTGCGGATCGTGGAGCCCCGGGTCAAACGACATCGGTCTGACGAAGAGGAGGACGCAGCTCCAGCTCCAGAGATACTCAGCGTGGATGGAGACGCCTGAGTTGTACGGTGGCCCAAAGAGCTGAGAAGGTTCAAGGAATGTTTTGATATTAGTGCTGTCAATCAATTAGGTTTTACAATCAGATTAATCACACCTGTGGGCTGTGATTAATCACAATTAATCATGATTAATTTTTAAATCAGCTTTTTTTGAGGGGCCCCAGATGGAGCTACTGCCTCTAAGCCCTTAATGCTGTTAATAATGCCCCTGCTACAGAGCACTCAAGCGAGTCACACAGACAGATCTGTTTTATCCTTGTTACATTGGGCTGTTCATAAGTTGTTATGAAACTACTGCAAATATTTTGTGAGAAACACGTTTAATGTGGCGCGAGTGGCGGGTGTTTCACGTATATAGTGCCGTCTCCACAAATATGAGGTCTGTAGCACGCTGTTACAAGCTGAAAACTGTCGCTAATGTAAAATACCAGGGTGTTGGGAAAAACACAATGATCTGTGTTAATTGATTTGTTTAATTGTTAACTCGTTAATGTTGATGTTTGATGACACAATGATCAGTATGAGATGGCAGTTACCTGTTGTCTTTTCCATTCTGCAGGAGTGAATGTCTGTCAGCACCTGAGCGATCTGTGCACACATATGTATTTCTGCGTGTCATGGCGCTCCCTGGGATGTTATTCTGAAAAAGCACATCATTAAACAATACTCTCTTAATTTAGAAATCTTTTACTGCATTGTATTGGATGTCGTACTGACCGTTGTGGCAGTCATGTCTTTGCGGCGGTCAGGGATCTCAGACTTGTTGGGATTGTTGGCACTGCTCACCATAGGGCTGGATGGTGGGAGGCTGTGGCTGCCCATTACACTGCAGCTGGCCTTACGCGACGGCATGCGCCCCTCCCTCAGCTCCCGCTCTCCCGTGCTGGTCGGGCTCCGTTTGGGGTGCATCACCGGCATGGACGGCCCACCTTTGTTGTGGAGGACAACAGGGCAAAGAAAGACAGAAGTGGAATATAAGATATAGTCTGTGAAGAAGGAACAACCCGACGAGAACTACGAGACGATTGAACTAAATGCTCTGCCTGATGATCGTACTTATCTGCTCACTCACTTACTGTGACAGAGGACTGGTGTTCCTTTAAGGCAGATGATATCTTCATGAGAATGAATAAAGTGGTTTGTTTGTATTTTTTTAAGGGAAACCATCATCTGACCTAGTTACATTATACTGTATACAACAGCATGAACCTGCAGGGCTCCTTTATGGTCTGCAATTGCAGTCTGGATTTTTACCACCAGATACAGCCAAAAACTATCCAAAAGCAGAGAACATAAAAGGCACTTTGATCAATGCATTGAATTAATTCAGTGCCTGTGCCCTGCAGGTTCTTCATGTGAGAATAGATACTTACAGAAGTCACTGTGTCGCCGCTGCCTGTGATAGGTGGAGGCACTGCGCTGTGTCTTGCTGTGTGAGGACGAGGTGGAGGAGGAAGAGGAGCCTGTGGCCGAAGAGTGTTTGTTGGTTCCATTGGTGATAGGACTGGGTCGTACCCGCGCCAAGGACAAGCTACTGGCCGTACGAGAATCACCATCCTGAAGCACACGCACAAAATATTATATATATCTACGTATATATTGCAATGTTTTATATGGCTTCATTTTCTGTGGATTATTTTACTAAAAAATAAACAGCAGTGTGTTGACTGTCAACAACAATAAATAGATTTACGGTATTTTTAGACAGATCATTCTCTGTGGTGACCCCTAAAAGGGAACCACTGAAACAAGCAAAACAAAAAAAAACACCGCTAATGGAGTGTATATTTACATGTCTATGAACAATGTTGAAGAAAGTAAAAGTATAGAATCCATCTGTTTGCTAGGTATGTAGATAAGCTGCTCTGTATGGAGTATGGTGGCTTGGAGTTGTCAAACTTACATCTCCTTTTCGACCCAGCAGTAAGTATGTGGCTGTGACCTCATTGTATTTCTTATTGAGAAGAGAGTCCTTGATTTCCTCTGGAGTGAAGCCCATCCCAACCATCACCTCTGAAAAACAAACAATTAAAAGGTTCATCATTTGAACAGTGGAGGTGATAAGACAACCATCTGCCACATGTTGGCAATACTAGACTCACCGATCCGGGCTGCGTCACTGTAGTCCTCCACAGGCTCTATGTGAGGCTTCAGATCCTCACCCTCGTACCCACAGTTTATCCACTTGTCCTTCATGACTTGCTGTAAAACAGAAATATCCAAATTGCATTACTTTAGTATGTACAGTACTGTCGAAACGTTTTGGGGAAAACTATGAAGTAGCAGTATTCGTGATGTCTCACAAAAGGCAAAAAAATATACATATTAAGTGTGGATCTGAATCACCATCTGGATCCTGGAGTTTTAACCTTACTATTTAACCATTGTGACATAAGACATCATTTGTAACCTGGTATAGCTTTGCAAACTTGATGTTAACATTAGTATGCCTCTGTAGGATGAGCAGAAGAAGGCAGAAAGGTGTAAGCTGCCTACAATCACTGATGGAACAGTGGAAATAACCTACGGGTCCTTCATAACTGTATACAAGTGGACATTTTAATGAAAACTGAAGCAATAAAACACTACATAAGACCTATTGTAGTTTTGTTATATCCTCACCTCCAGTGTGCACCGTTTGGAAGGGTTCAGCACCAAGAACCTACGCAGGATGCCTTCACAGTCTGTGGACATGTAGAAGGGCACACGGTACTTTCCCCTGAGCACACGCTCCCTCAACTCCTGCAGTACAGTTAATACAAACAGATTTGAATACTTCAAGAATACTTCAGTGGAGGTTAAGTACACATTTGTCTCACCCTCTGGTATAGCCCTAGGGGGCCATTTAAGACCATCTGCTGGATTTTGGATAAAACATACATTTTTTTTGTGTTTAACTGCAAGGTGTACAATGGTGTACACAGAAGACAGAAACAGGCTACTTGAAAAATACTATTCATAAAAAAACATGAAGTGAAATTATTCTTGTTTGATATGTCTACCGGCTTAAGTAAAAAAAACATCTGTTTAAAAATTTAGGTTGTTGGATGTTCATGGTTACAGAGCCCAGAATGCACAGATGCAGATGTGTATTTTATATTATGCAGGATTATACAAGAAGGGTCTTCATCACTATGGCAATTAAAAATGACAAGCGCTAGCTGTTAATTTGGCAAAGAATACCAAAGCATAAAACCGTCTTTTCTTCGGTTGAGAAGTACATTATTTCTGGAATACACATAAGAGAGTAAAGTGTCGAGTGTATAAAAGCATTAGAGCTGTGTGATACTAGCCCTTTAGGAATGTATCATATTTGGCAACATTCATATTTTGTTTATAATAATACATGTGTGTTGCGATATATGTATTGCACAACCCTACTAAAAAATTATAAATATAACAATAAGTCAGATGCATGCTGTGAACAAATTTAGTACTGAATGTTCAGTTAAAGGGGATGTTTGAACTTTACAACTAAATATAACAATAGATTTTAATATACACATCATATACATGGATCTGCCTTGGAGAAACCACTGAATAACAATGCTGACATGAACCTGAAAAGTGTTGTTGACTCTATCAAGGAATTCACACAGTGCACAAGCCCAGACAAGTGTAAAGAGTAGTGTGAGCAGTTACAGACAGGGTAAGTAAAGGGGTCAACAGGAAATTCACATTGCAGCTGTAATTACCCAAAAGCACTTACTAATCTTAAACCAAAAGTGCCACACCACACACCCCTGTCTGCAGAGCTAAAACCACACTGTCACTTGCCTTCAGATTCTGCCCGTCGAAAGGCAACGACCCGCTGACCAGGGTGTAGAGGATGACGCCCAGGCTCCAGACATCCACTTCAGGCCCGTCGTACTTCTTGCCCTGGAAGAGCTCAGGGGCGGCGTATGGAGGCGAGCCACAGAACGTGTCCAGCTTATTGCCAAGCGTGAACTCATTGCTGAAGCCAAAGTCGGCGATCTTGATGTTGGAGTCTGCGTCCAGCAGGAGATTTTCAGCCTGGGTCATACAAATATAGCTGCAGTGAATAGACAGTATTGGGGAGTTGAGGATAGTGTACAGTAGGCCTATTCATCTGGCGGCTCGCAGACAAAATTGGCCCGACTGAAATTTTATTCGACCAGGGATAATTTTCTATTTTTGTTGTTAATTTTCCGTGCCGGTATTTAGTGGTTTTCACCTTTCAATCCGCCTTCACGCTGATTAGTCAGAACAGACCACACAGTCTGCGGGCTCGAGGGCAGGGGCTCGAGGGCAGGGGCTCGAGGGAAGGGGCTCGAAGGCTGTAGAGCCGGTACACGGAAGTAAAACGGAAATGGCGGCTTCCATAACGCGGAAGTATCGCAGAATTCAAAAACGTTTTTGCCATCATGAACTGAACAAAACGTATTGAAATCCATGGCTGCCATCTTGCTACTCACTAGCCTTTAATAATACATCCATGGTGTAAACACACAGATCAGTTTACAGAGTTACTCCAAACAGAACAAAAGTTAAGATAAAGAACAGAGGCTTTTAACAAAATGAGACAAAGAGCATTTGTGGATTTTAGAGTTAAACTTTGTGACGCTGTACTTTATGCACTATGATGGCATGGTCATATAAAAAATCAAAACAAGAACCACATGTGAATGAAGCAGAATGCAGAGAGTAAGTGTGTTCTCACAGCAGCAGAGACTGTCTCTAACACCCAGTGATACTGATGAGTTGTATCAGTCAGAAGGAACAGGCCTACAGAGGGAGATCTGTGTGTTGTGTCCAAACAAATTCTACGAATTTGCTGACATAAAATCTGCCTATATTTCAAAAATAAGCTTCTGTATTTGCAGTTATTTTATTAGTATTAGCCTAGTTGCTTTGTATATAAGACTTGTATATAAAATGCATAAATAGTTTACATTTTTAGAGTTAAAAGCTTGGTATATTTCTAGATGTAGCCTACTTTGAATGTTATCATCACCTGCATAAGCCTTTCTGTATTTGCAGTTTTGCACTTTTGGAAGATTTAAGTGTCATTGTAATGAAATGGATTCAATATAAATCAAACAAAAGAATGTTTGTGACCAGTTTATTTCATATAGATGTACGTAGTAGATGTATGTGTATATTAGTAGTTTAGTGTTTTTAATAATGTTTAGTCAGTAATGATTATTGTGTCAATTGTCTGTCCGGACCTCACAAATCTTGTAATTTTCTAATTTGGCCCCTCTGCAAATGAAGTTGAATAGCCCTGGTGTACAGTAAACAATACAGCGGGGATGGTAGGGGACCTAAGAGATGAGTGGAGGAGGAGACACAAGAATGAGAGAAAGTGGGAGAGCACAAGAGCGGGAATTGTGATGGAGGAAAAAAAACTGGAGAGAATGTGAGACAGATGGGGAGGGGGCGGAGCTTTGTGTTGTCCAACAGAGATACTGGACATGACTCATACTGTATATATGTCAGTGCGTGCATCCAGCAGTGTTATAATGTGTTCCAACAGAGGCCAAGCTCCGAGCACAGCCTTCCCTCTGAAGCCTCTCATTCTATTCAAGGGCCCGTTCACAGACCCAGATTAAGACTAGTCCCAGATTATTAACTTTGAGTTTAGTGTAATCTGCAGGACTTGGACTAGCCCTAATCCTGCAATTCTGAAACAGACCCAAGTATTTAAAGAGTTTTATCACCTTCAGGTCTCTGTGGACAATGTTCTTTGTGTGGCAGTAGTGGACGGCCGAAACAATCTGTCAACATGAGACAAAAAAGGCATCTTGATTAGTGATATTACAATAAAAAGGGACTACTCAACTTCACACGTATGTATTTTCACCTGTCGAAATTTGGCTCTGGCTTCAACTTCCTTCATTCTCCCATGAGACACGAGGTAGTCGAACACTTCACCTGAGAACATGCAACAAAATGCAAATGAAACAAATATGGCAGCAGAGGTAAAGTACATACAATGCACTATATTATTAATATTATTATCAAATTGAGGTGAAACCACTGGACTAGTTTTTTCTGCATTTTCCTCAAGGTCAAAGAAAACATGAATATTTTAAGATATAAAACACCAAAGTAAGTAATGTAAGCGGATACAAAATGCTGTCGTTACTCAGTGTGTATAAACAGCAGCACATTACTCTATAAAAGCTGCTCAGTTATTTATGTTGTGGTTCCATGCTATTACTTTTAATGCAGACCAATACAGCACCGGTTACACTTCAGTCCAATGTCTTAAATATATATATGTTCAATAATATTGCAGCATAAATGTCAAACTAAATGTGGTGTTTGTAGGCAGTTGTAAGAACAGTGGGCAATGACCTAGGAACTGTTCAATAAAAGATATATTTTGTATTACTCATTTTTGACTGTCTCAAGACTCCTACACCAACTAGAATCATGCACTTACTGTTACTACATTTTAATACAAGTATAAATAGGTCATAATAAATAATGTGAGAGAAACTGTTCTTCTCAGTCTAGTGATTGTTTAAAATGTAGCTACCATCATGTCTAAAGCAGCTAGTGTGGCTCCCAAAACCCATAGAAGAGGAAAAAGACAGCAGTAACAGTAAAAACACATGAACCTACACTATACATTGGCTAGCATTGAAGCTTACTCATTTTTAAATCTAAAAGTAATCCTAATGCTGTCACAGAGCACAAAAGAACACACAGGGCCTTTTTGCATAATTACCCCCCTAACATTTGAGTGAACATGACGGTGTACCCACCTCCACTGGCATACTCCATGACAAGGTAAAGGGTCTTATCCGTCTCTATCACCTCGAACAGCTGCACTGTAGTCCAAAAAACAATTTGATTAAATTCACAGAGTATATGTGGAAACTCGGTGCTCCTCGGTGGCAAGGCACCGGGGGTGGATGAGATCCGCCCTGAGTACCTCAAGTCTCTGGATGTTGTGGGGCTGTCTTAGTTGACAGCTTCAGCATGGTGGTCGGGGACAGTACCCC
>JAVQKC010140893.1:0-21163 GCA_036025475.1 Philypnodon macrostomus
ACTTGCACCTTATTTAAATCCTACCTGCACCTTTGTATTTTTTTTTGTATTTTTTATTATATGTTTATTATATTGCTACTTATCTCTTTTTTTGCACACTTTTTTCTTACCATGTACTATCATTGCAGGCTACTAGTACTAGTACTTGAATTGCCTTGTGTATGAATTGTGCTATACAAATAAACTTGCCTTGCCTTGCCTTGCCTACTCCATATCTTAGCGAGTTTAACGGTTCTTCCGATCCAAAGCATTTCATTGCATTTTCTGGCCCTGTGTTGAATGTGCATATGACAAATAAACTGAAACCTGATGGTTAATTAAGGTATGAACGTTGCATTATTCCCCTTTTATAAGCAACATTGGCTTTCAATGGAGAACTTGGCTCTGCTTGCCTCCGTCTGACCTTTGCCTTGGGCCAGCCTTGAGGCAATTAAAAAAACTATCTTTTCCTGTCTAACTTGTTTCAATCCAATTGTGAAAAGAAGCTTGAAGAACCCCACCAAAAAAGGCCAAAATAATGAGCAAAGAGGCCAGGGGGAGTTGTAGTAGACAGGCTTGTTATAAAGGAGAAAGACTGTGGTGAAGTCTGAGAGGTTAAAATATTCATCACCTTCTTTTTGTATCTCATAAGACCATAAGCAGCACTGAGGAGGCGAGGGAGTGACAGAGGAGTTTGAAGGGGTGGTAGACAGAGCTGGACTGGATACCCAAATATGTTCACAGGATTTGTACAATATAACCCTTGCAGACTATGGGTAAAAATATGCTCAAGAAAGTGTCAAACAAGCAGTTGTCAAAGTTTTGCCCGCCAAATATTTAGTACTATTGTGATACCAGCCACTAGAGGTCAGTAAAATGACAAATTAGCTTTTCTGAAATTATAGCATAAGGTGTTTAAGGCTAATGTACTAAGCATTTACCCCAGAAGTAGAAGATCCCTGTTTGAGTCCAGGTCTAAGCACTGATCTCTTTACCATTTGGACCTGCTTCTCTGTGGTCTGTGTTCTCTGAGTGATTCTAATGACTATGAAATATTAAGGGAATAGTTTTTCAAAGATTATCATTCATTAAAAGTTATGACTTATTTTGCTGTTAACACTTAAGAATACCTCACCACTATTTTTAAGTAAAAACTACAAATTTGCATTGATTTATATGCATTTAATTAAACATCTTTAAAACTCATGGATGTTAATAAATGTTGAAATAATAACAGGGTAACTATTAATGCTAACTAATTTAATTACTGTTCAGCCAAAAGCCACACTAGCTCGACTACCGGTAATTTCATACCACAACTTTGTTTAGTTACACTGGTTAATGATCAGCAATCAGTGTTTAAAAGGAGCTCCTAGGTAACATTTATTTGTGATCTTTTACACACACAAAAAAGAAGAAAATGCTGACTTACTGACTGATCCTCACCATTATTATTAATTTAATTTGAAACAATTGAGTTGAAATGCAAAAAGCTCACCACTTGATGAAATAATTGATGAACATTACCCAATTTTCTAAAGGCTCCGGAGAACAAAGGCACATTTGAATGGAATGGCAGCAGCCTCAACACTTGACACCACATTATGCCACTTAAGAATCAGGTTTTCTTGTGCTTTTTGGTAAGCTAGAATAGTCATTTGCAATATTTAGCCGCCATGTCAGTAACACAAAGCATATTTGTTTATCTGTATCTATTGTTTGCAATAAAGCGTATTCCATAAGAGAGTGCAGTAGTTATATGTGGCTGTTTTTGAAAAGAGCCCTAACAGAATTTTTTCATGTTGTTTCTTCATCAAAAACATAAATTGAGTTTTGTTTCTTTTATGTTTCTTTGAGTAATCCTGTAGGCTGAGGCCCTGACTTTCTCAGGAACTGAAACCCCACCGTGCTACTACTTTTATTGTTTGCACTGGCTTTAGCAGTGGAGTGGGCGTGTCCATACGGGGATAGAAGGTCTTAAAGGGACATGCACCTAATTTGAGCTTCCCATACAAGATAATTTTGATTAACATTGCTTTTATTTTACATATGAAATGGTAATCTAGATGTGTACAGATTACATAAATTAAAAAAATAATCCATTGTATGGCCCAGTAATGTTAATCTGTAGAAATGCAGTAACTAAATTTATCCTGCTTTGACCCTTTGGAAATTGGACCCACATTCTAGAGCAAGCACCTATTACAGAATTATAATGCAGAGTCCATTTACAGCAATAGCCTGGTTATATAAAAAACAAAAAACAAACTGAGAATGGCACTGTTTTCACTGGACGTTTGCCATCTCCAAACTATCTAATGGCCCAATGCAGAGCGACGGTGGCTGCTCCCAAGAAACTTAATGAAGTGTAAAGCTGACCATGCGAAAACCCAAGACATACTTCGAGATCCCAAGGTTGATTTGTTTTTTTTCTCGTAGTAAACTGATTCAATTATCTCTCAATGCTGAGCAAAATGTGTTTCACCATTGCAGTGTTGTCCGAACTTAAGATGGGGGGTGCGCCAAGGGAGGGTTAGCATTATTTATCCAGGTTTCCCCCAAAATTTGAAGAAAACAAAAATGTGTTTTTTTTTTGTCAATAACTATGTTGTAAAAAACACACACACAAAACCATACAAACCTGCTATTGGCAATGTTTCTGGAGTACCTTAGAGTCTAGGGATGATGGTATGATTTAAATATATGCAGTATAATGTATTGGCTCTATATTTTGATAAATTGAATTTCATTTACCATTGACTTGACTTCCATTTTTTTTATACTACATGGCATGACATAACATATCTCCTCCTTAGTAACCTTTTTGTTATTGGAACTTCAATTTTCAGTTTCCACATAAGTCAAAAACATTACAATATGGTTCAATTGTATTGAACGTTTGGATTTTTGGTTCAATATCAGCAAAGGAAGTAATAATTATTTGTTTTTTAATGATTATAAATTTATGAGATATAGTGCCAAATACTCTATGCTCCTTAGCACGCTTTACCATTGCCAGATGAGGCCACTTCCAGGACATGGGTCTGTCCTTTTAGGTTCGAATGGATGCATGCCCTTTTATGATTCATTGAATTTCTACCTAGTGTCATTGCCAGAAATTAAGAATGCAAAGAATACTGACTGGCTCCCCATTACAATATTGGTAGATTATAGTGAGACTAAACTATATAATGCATTTCAAAACAATAATTAATGACTGTAACTGATGTGATCCTGCAATTATCTCCGTCTCATTAATCCCAGCATGAATGTAATGATAATATTTCCTCTGCAGTTCAGTTTGCCTTCTTTTGTCTTCATTGGTTTATGTTAGTTCTTTTAATGTGTCCTGATGCATACTTTTACTCCTACATACCTCCCTCTGTAGCCACAACTGCCTTGATTCAAACTGATGGCCATGTGGTAGCCAGTGTCAAAAATGTAATTTAGTTACATCACATTACGTTACTTTTTAGTTACTTTCACCACAAATAATATTAGTGGGCTTTTAAAAAATCGAGTCCAGTGGTTCAATATGTCATATGTCAATATATTACTGTTCCACATTACTGGTGGTAGCCATACAGTGCCTACGATCTTTCTTAGCAAACAAAGCACTCACACTACCTTTATACTGTATATAGGCAACACGGGTGAAGTATCTTGCCCAAAGACACAACAGCAGGATGGTCTCCTTTGGGAAGCAAACTGCCAATCTTGTGTTTGTTTGTTTTTTCATGACCTGCCTATATTGGTTTAACAGAATTACAATGCAAGCATTAAAAAGATAAACAAAGTAAAACCTTATTTGATGTATGTAATGTTGAATTGATTGTCATTAAAGGCAGCTATGTCTTGACACTTACTATTACCATTTACTGTATGAATGACAAACCAGTCAGCTGCCATTGTTGTAGAAAAGACATCCTTGGCTCAATTGAATGATGAGCCCATTGAAAGATAGTGCTCCCAGTTGTAATCCTAAAAACTATGCAGTAATTCCAGTGTTGTAAAAAGACAAAAGACCAGTTTCTCACATATTCACCCATATGGATTTCAGAACTTTATTGAGCAATAAAAAATATACACCAAGGAAAATATCATTTTCCCATAGTATCTCCCATAGTGTTGTTCTTCCATCTCAAAATCGGATTCAATACTTTCAAGTGGACGACCCATAATCCAAAACGACAAAATTAAAAGTTAAAAAATAAAAATAGAGAAGATGTTTTTTTTTCAGTTTCAGTAAATAGTTCTTCCAAATAGTTAATTGCAGTGTTGCTGTCCGTAACTGCATATTTTCCACCAAAAACATGATTTGGTTTGTCACAGTCTAGGTTTTCACATCTGAATCTGCTTGTCCATAGAGTTCTGCCAATTTCTGAAACTCCGGTCCCCAGTCGTCCAAATAATTGTAATCCTGCTCCGATTGCGTCCCGGGCGAGTCCAAAGGGCTGATTGTCCCCGTTGGAGACCCCTGTCCCTCGTAAGCGTACGTCTGAAGAGAATCGTAAGGTGGAATGCTTGTGTCCATGTCTGCTTCAACAAGTTTGTGTTTGATAAATTCGTGAACGTCGGCCTGGTCCAGTTGGACAGAGGGACTCCTGCGGTGGTCCTGTGGTACAGAGGGGTTGTGGCGTGCCTCAGGGCGGATGTCCCGTCTGAATTTGAGCTCCTCCGCAGCTGCAGGGTTGCGCAGGGCAATAATGTCGAAAGCCTCGGTGTCCTCCTCACCCCCGCCCTCGTCGTCGTAGGTTACCACATTTTCGCGTATGTCCTCCTCGGAGATGATCAGAGGCTCCTTCTTACTTCTCCTTAATGTGATGAAGAGAACCACGATGACTGCAAGACAAAGATATGTAAGACCAGGTCAATAGGATATCAACACACAGTAGTACAGTAATAACATCTACTTTTGGCATAGAAAATGTACTGTATTTAAGTAACCAGAAAAGTCCCACTGAGTCAACTGACTAACTTCAATGGGACCCTATTGTAGATGTTTTTAGTGGTAGAGAACACTATAGTATGCAGAGGAAACCCGCGTAGACACTGAGAACAGAAAGTCCAGGAATCAAACCTGAAAGGCTCTTGCTAACCATTCAACCTGTGAGGGCTTTCTTTATGTACTTCTATAGTACAACACAAGCATTGACATCACATTTGAAAATCACAATAGAGTTGAATGCAAAACTAAAACAATAGTTCATTTGCAATTAAGCATGATACTGGGGACGCCAGATTTGGTTTCTGTGACTTTGTGTTACAAATAAGCCTGCCATAAAATCCCCATCTGCCACCAAGACAATCTGGATTTATTCACTCTTGTAGAAAAGTGCTTAAAACATGATGTTATGATAAGTAGTGACACATTTGTCTCTTTTTGTCCTTAAGCTAGTTTAGTCCTGAAAGTTACATAGTATTGCTTTCAACTCCTTTTGAAAATATTTGCCAATAGATTTGTATTTTTAGCCTTTGTTTGTTAACTTTTCTTGCGTACACGTGAACAGTCAATATTAGGAACCAACAAGGAATAGACTGAATACCGAACACTGCTAACGACTTCTGCTGCTAGCCCAAACCCAGTGTTTTTTTTATGCTAATGCTGATCTCTGTTGTGAGGCCGTGTTGTTTGTTTATTTATAGCTCTCACATCTAAAACATTACTGGCACAGTATACAAGGCTGTGGAAGTATCATTGGGTTATCGTTAAACAAAGGACAACTATACGTTATGCTTTTGCTATCAATACTTTGTTGGTTAGTTAGCCTGTTAGCAAGATAGCTTTTTTTATTTTTTAAACTGATTATATTTTTTATAGATTTTAGGAACATGGCTCTATTATAATATCAGCATAAGACACCGCCCGCTCTGCCTTAATGCTAATAAGTGTAGTGGTCACTCGGTGGTACTGCAGCGAGAAAATTCCCTGCGGCACAAAAGGGATTTTCCCATTGACAGCAATACAAAAATAATCGCCTAGTGCTCGGCTCTAAGGCCACCTACAACTTCCACAGTGGTCGGATTTAGTGGTGTATATTCTTTATTTTCACAGATTATACTTTTTCTCTGTTAAATATCCCCATATCTGCAAAAAAAAAAACTTTTAAGGTTCTTGGGGTCACATGGGCTTCACCGCTCTATCCCGCCTTCGCGCTGATTGGTCAGAACGGACCACATGTCTGTGTACACGGGGGCTCGAGGGCCATAGTGCCCCTGCTCTATGGGCCGCATACACGGAAGTAAAAGAGGAAATGGCCTCCATAACACGGAAGTATCTCGGAAATAAATAACTTTTTGGCATCATGGACAATTGAGCAAAACATATTGAAATCAACGGCGGCCATCTTGCTACTCACTAACCTTTTAATAATACAGCCATGGTATAATTTTACAAATGATTCATTGCTGGCAAAGAGAGTAATAGTAACATTTTTATAGGGCCTTTTATTGAAGTTTTTTTTTATATATATATTCATGTAAGATCATTATTTGGCAGTGAAAGAATTTGGAAATTTATTACGAGATAGGGCCGAAGATACTCCAGACACAAGTTTTAGTAGATTATATAGGACAGCTGTTATTCTTTGTGGCTCGGCTGACAAGCATTTACCTCTGAACTAAAAGATCCCCAGTCCAATACACAGGTCAGAGCACTATATATTCCAAACATCTTAACTGGTCCAAACCCAAAGAGTGGCCATGTTTTATGCTAATGTAGATCCCTGTTGTGAGGCCGTGTTGTTTGTTAATTCACGGCTCATGACAGTCTAACACGATCTGGTTCGTAAACAGCAAACACAATAAACCTCCATCCCGTTTTATGTTCACATTTACTTTGTGATTTTCCACCAGGACGACGACACTAAAACCGGCCAAGCGTTGCGCAGTTGTACATCACTAATACACATTACAATGGTGCCGTGATGATTCAAGCTGTTATGTTGATGACAATAAGCACATTGTTATGATGTTTGCAACAAATCTGATCCCTCTTCACCGTACAATACGATAAATCAAGTTAACCCCCCGAGCCGTGCGTTCCATTGTTTTGTATGTTAGTCCAATAAAAGATTGTGTAACAGCCACTCCGCAGGCTAGTGGGGCAGGTATAGCTCTAGGACCACAATGAGTACAGAATAAAAGATATATACAAAGAGTGTGCTTTTTGTAACTTTTTAACATATATATATATATATATATATATAAAAAAGAGGAACATGGAACTGGACCTTGCTTTTCTGAAACTGAAGAACCATAATCTAAAAAACATGACTGATTTTTACAGCTTTTCACGTGCCGTCAAAAATTGGATTCTGGAACACCAAACATGCTCACACTAACAATACCAGACGGGTATTTTGCCATCAGATGTTACCCCTGTGGGTATCACCTGATGGCTTTAAAATTACCAGACCAATAGTGTTACAGTACTACATTAAATTGCACATTGGCATTTTTAACCCACTAAACAAATAGTGTTACAACATTATATTATATATATGACATTACACTACATTATACTACATTATACATTGCACTTTAAACTCATAAATATATATTTTATTGTATATTTGTATATTGTACAGTTGTTTTGTGTCTGTGTTATCCCCCCTTACTAGGACTACAGATGGAAATTAGCTATGAGCTACAATCTGGTACAAACATCTCTGCCACTGTGCTTAATGTAATTGTACACTGTCCTAATAAACCAATAAATACATTACCAAACACGTGATGCGATTGCGATGACTGATCGGAACACACTATGGGCCTGAATACATTTTTTAAATACATAACCTCAACATTTAAGAAGATATCTAACATTTTCAACACCTAAAAGTAAAGAAAAAAAAACAGAAATTCATTGCTGACTGATTCTTCTCAGAATCAGACAGAACTGTCTAAGCTCAGTTCCATTCAGCCCAAAGTGTGAGACCTCCCTGTGAAGTCCTAATGAAGTGTTGAAGTAGAGTACAGTTTGATGCCTGCTGCAGCCCGGATCCTGTTCTTGAAACTAATGAGCGTCATGGCTCTTTGGGTAAATGATGACCTCTCAGTGCATGTTAACATTACATCTGTTTAAGAAAATGGCATCAGGGTTTTCACAGCGAGGCCCACATCTTAAAGGAATTCATTATACTACATTAGTGCAGATGAGGAAGACAGATCAGGACACTGGAGAGAGGGTGTCTGTGTTTTATAAATGTGGACAATTCAAGAAAGGACCAAAAATTATGCAAAGAAAGTGCATGCAATAGTGAATAATTTAGTGGCACTGCAACAAAATCAAAGTGAAAACAGAGCTGTGTTCAAATCACCTTCACAGTGGACCACTCGAACATACATGAAGGAAATAAAACACACAACAATGCTGTAATGTTGTAGAAATCTCAGAAAAGGGCTGTAGAGACAGGGAGGTGGTGGTGAATTTGGACAGAGGCTATAGCAGTGTTTATCAAAACTGAGACAAAAGGGTGAGTTTATGTAATGTCGATCAAAAAGCCTACTGTTCCAATGAATGATGCATTTGCCTTGTTGTTAATTTAGAAGTCAACTTAAAAGTCTACATGGGCTACTTTGAGCAACGCAGGGACAGCCACAATTTAAGGGTCTAAATAAGGACTAAGAAGAAGTAAATCAACTAACATTGGATTAAACTAGAAATTAACAAGATCTAAGCTAGTACTAAGCCAGAACTAAACTATATACGAGCGGCTCTAAACTAGGACTAGGTGTAAAATAGGTCTAAATCTAGGATTAAGGTCGGACTAGACAAGGCTCTATGCAGGAGCTCCGAAGAAAATGTAATATCACTATAATACTGTGGTTAGAAAATAGTTAACTCTTACTGGAATTAAAAATTGCAACATGGTATAATTGCACCAAAAATGAATCATTAATACGCAATTAGTTTTTCAGAGACCTTGTGATCCTTCAGCTTAGTAAAGGTAATAATACAGAATTAACAAGCTCGAGACCTGACCTAACAACTTTTCTAGTCATTTAATGCTGAGATAAGTTTGCAAACTTTTTAATTTGGCAGAACCAATAACCAAACTCTTTTTTTTCTAGTTGAGAACCTACAAAGCCTGTTTAAAGCTTTAATAATAGGGCTGTGTCAACCCCACATTTAAATGCAACTGGATCAACTTTTTCATTATGTTTTGGGCTAAAATACAAGTCAAAGTTTGGGCTAATTTCCTCTACACGTTTTCCATTGTTCGATGTGGTTCCACACCTGTGTTTTAATGAATTTTTACCCAGTGATTACTGTGAGCAAAAGCCCAAATTCAGCGCGCTTCAGTGGGGCCGGCAGAGTGGGGTTAGTGAGGGTGAAAAATGCAATTTGTCTGGGACAGTGCTTATCTGTGCTGGGCTGGTTTAAAACAACCTATTACACCATGTGCGTTCATGAAGCACGCTGAGTTTTTAAAGTCATGAATATTGTATTTCTCGTATTTCCGTCTACTGTGAGAAATTTCTAGATTTACTCAATCACATTTAATCAAAACGTCTACCACTATTTGTACTCTGCAATGAAGTTATAGGACAAAACCAGGTCTAGATCAGGTAAAAAAAATCAGGACTAAATCAGAACAAACCAAGTCAAAACTAGGCCTACACTGTTGTACTCGACGAAACGGCCCCATACGCCTGCCCCAAATGCTACTTTAACCAGACATTGTGTGAGTTCTAGGGGTTTTTATATTATTAATGAGCAACGAAGCGGCCCCCAAACCATAAAAAAATGTGGGAAGGGTCTAATTGACTTGTCTGGATGTTTGTGAAGAATGTTTTTGCCAGATTTTGTAAGTTTCCCTAAAACTACATTCTTCTTTCAGTCTATAGGGGACGCTATTGAGGTAACAGGCATCATATTGATCAGATGTGTTCAGGGCGGGGAGTTAATTAGGTGTTTCATGTTTGAGCCTAATCGGGCAAATTATGTGCTTGTAATGAATCGCAGAAGAACCAAACTCAATCCAGTTCGGCGTCTTTATATGTACCTGTGTGTAAAATTTGAAACTGATCCCCCAATTAGTTTATGAGGATGCACATGCGGACGTGACAGACGTGATTACTTCATAATAATAATAATTAATAATATTTAAGTATTAAACCTTGACTAAACTAGTCAGAAAAAACAGGTTTACACTTTGTCAACACCAGAAAAAAACTCATCAAAACCATGTCTACTAAATCAGACCTAAACCAGACCTAAATCAGACCTAAACCAGGCCTAAATCAGACCTAAATCAGACCTAAACCAGATCTAAATCAGACCTAAACCAGATCTAAACCAGACCTAAATCCGACCTAAACTAGATCTAAACCAGACCTAAATCAGACCTAAACCAGATCTAAACCAGACCTAAATCAGACCTAAACCAGATCTAAACCAGACCTAAACCAGACCTAAACCAGATCTAAACCAGACCTAAATCAGACCTAAAACAGATCTAAATCAGACCTAAACCAGATCAAAACCAGACCTAAATCCGACCTAAACTAGATCTAAACCAGACCTAAATCAGACCTAAACCAGATCTAAACCTATTTCATACAAGCTTCTTTCAGTGGTATCAAGCCTCCGTTCCCACATCCACTGTTTATCTGAATGCCACTATCGTACTGTATGTCACTCTCATCTACATTAATGCCTTCTCAATGGTCCATTCAAGTAATTTCATCTCCCAACCCAGGCCCAGATGAGAGCTAAGATCACTTACGGACCCGGAAACTGGACTTCAGGCAGCACAAATCTGATTTAAGCTGCAACTACTGAGCAAT
Organism: Philypnodon macrostomus; assembly: GCA_036025475.1. Taxonomy (NCBI): domain Eukaryota; kingdom Metazoa; phylum Chordata; class Actinopteri; order Gobiiformes; family Eleotridae; genus Philypnodon; species Philypnodon macrostomus. The sequence continues at coordinate 10,774 of JAVQKC010140893.1, forward strand.
GCACTTAAGATAGATGGGTCAAACGTCCTCAAAGTCGAAAATGTAAGCAACAAGAAGCAATCCCACTGCATCAAACCAAGACTCAAGGAACTAGCAACTAAAACACATTATATTTATATATGTAAAAGACAGCTAACAATCGCTATCTTGTGTATTTAACCACTATTTTGGATCATTGGACCACTTTGTTGGCCTTTTCAGGTCCATGTCTTTATTATGTACATTATACAACATTAAGTTTGGTATTGCAGACGTACTGTGAATATGTTTACCCCCACGGAGCGACCGGAAGTGCCCGTTATTTTGGGTGTTTCCATGGTTCCCACTGTTGCAGACTGTATCTATAACATGCTGCAGACAGTAATTAAAAAGTCTCACCTTCTGCATACATGTCTGTCATAAACTCTATATAGAAACATGCCAATTGCTATGCCCTCCCTAATTATAACAGTTGGTGACCTTGAACACGCCAGGATGGAGCATTATGTCAAAACAGATTGAAAAGCCCGTTGCCATGGACACCATCGTCCTATTTATTTGACTCACTGCCCACTGACTTCTTCTTAATAGCTCCAACAACACTGAGACACTTCATTAGCACAAAAGGGAACCCAGTCGACCGGCCTGAAAACATCCAGGTGAGATGACAGGTGAGTTAGTGCCATTCAGCATGTGCCCTCTGCTTCTAAACCCGGTCTAAATCAAGACTAAAACAGGTTTAGTCAGGACCAAATTGGGTAAAAACCTTAACCAGGTCTCAGTCTAAAGCAGGACCAAGTCTATACCAGAAATAAATCCTGTCTTAACCTGGTTATAAACCAGGATTAAAGTAGGTCTAAACCAGAAATAAACTAGGTAAACAGTTGGTCTACTAAAACAGAATCAAACCAAGATTAAACCTGGTCTAAACATGGTTTTAACTAAGTAAAAAATAAGTCTAAATCACTGTCAAATCAAGTCCAAACCAGGAATTAACCTTATCTCATCCCAGTTTAAACCAGAACTAAATATTGTCTAAACTAGGTCTTAACCGCAATATGCCAAAACCAGGTCTAAACCTAATCAGCATTAAAACAGGTTCAAACTAAGTTAAAACCAGAAATAAACCAAGTCTTAACCAAATCAAAAGCAGGATCAAACCAAGTCTAAACCAAGACTAAACAAAGTCTGTGTGTCCGCCATGATTAGCCATTCAGCATGTGTCGCCTGCTCTAGCTTCTTCTCCGAACCAGTGGTGATGGTCTTTTGTTCGCTTTGGCCAGGGGCGCTGCTCGAGCACAAAAAATGGGAGGCAGCCAAGAATGAATATGCATAACCTTCACGCGCCAATATCCACAGACAATAACTATAGAGGAGCTACAGGAGGGGCAGAGGGCCAAAACTAGAGCTGTGTTATTAGAATCATGTCTTCTTTCTATCTGAACATATGAGGTCAGGTCAATTTATTGCATTGTTTATCTGTGTCTAGTCCGTCCTTATTATGCTATGAGGCTCATCTTATCAGGTGTGGGCTGCCATATCTAGTTGCTACATAGAGTTGCAATGCTTTCACCAGGTAGCACGAATAGCAGCTAATATTTGTCTGTTCTGCTAACAGCTGCTAACGGTGCCGTCTTGGACCAGCAGGAAGAGAGGGGGCCGTAAAGAGCACCAAATATGTGCATTTTTAACATAGAGATAGCAACAGATGTCAACAAAGGGACTTTAAACAATATAATTTGTTATAAAACTGTATACAAAGTGAATACCAATTGAGCCGTCTACATGTGTCCAGAGAGCAGACGGCAGATTGAAATGGTGTGGTCTGAACGCCGCCTTTAACTCTGTGATTTAAGCACAGTGTGTGACTGTTTACTGGGACCCGTCTAATAGGCTCGATTGATCCTAGCCTTTTCATCATCAGATCTATCATCATGTCCGCTCCCGTCGTTATCTTTGACCTATACCGCTGACCAAACTCATCTCTAATTCAAAGGTCACGCTTCAAGTTTATACGTAATCCTTCACTGCCGCAGGAAATGATGAGCTGTAGTAACAAGGCACATGCTGCACCAATGGCTTTAGGTTGTGACCACGCGCCCCAGTGAAGGTTTCATGTCCTGGTAAAGTCCTATTCGCTTTAGAGTTTAAACTTCATGAGTCCTAGCTTAGTCCTGGTTTAGAGCTAGTCTAGTCCTAGCTTAGTCCTAGATTTAGACCTGTGTAGACGTGCTGGTATATAGTTTAATTCTGGCTTAGTAGCCTACTAGTTTAGATCTTGTTATGTACTAGTTTAGACCCATTATTTTGGTTCTAGACCTTATTTATTCCTGATTTACTTGTTTTGATCCTCGTTTAGTCCTTATTTAGGTCTAACCTGGTTTAGACCTAGTTCAGTCCAGGCTGAGTACTTAGTTAGTTTAGATTTGTTTTTCATTTTGGTTTAGACCATATTTAGTCTTGGTTTAGTTCTGGTTTGGACCCCATAGTGGTATATGTTCTGGGCTCCAGTTCAGTTGCACTGGCTGCACTGCCTGATAACACACCCCTGTACCACACAGAAGACATACAATTTCTGAGTGCTACTGCTGCCTTACAAGAAGCTGGCAACAACAACGACAGACCTGGCGCTGATTGTTTTTCCGTACATTTTTCCGAAGGCGTTTTGTTTTGTATTCGAGGCGCACCAACACATCCATCACACGTGAAATCAAGGACAGTGGCATCTTGTTGGCTGTCAACACGCCTCCTGTGCTCCGCTCAAAGCACTTGATGTAAAACACGGCCGGTTAGGGAGTTACGAAGGGAGACCAAGGACTCAGGAGTACAGGTAGATTTGGAGCAGAATTTTAATTAGTGTATAAATGATGTTGAAATAAAAGGCCAATAGTTTTCATTTTATTTACCTCCAGGTTGTTTATAATACTGACCACACCCATTCTCTACTAAAACCAATCAAGACTCAGGATACAGAATTTATGTGCAACGTGTGAATGAAATACAAAGGCTATGCATGTTTTTATCCATAAAAAAAGCGCAGAAAAAACAAGGTAGTATAAAAGTGCATCTTAAATTGAGCTGGAGGCAGGGAAACACATAGTAGACCCTAAAACAGGACCAAACCCAGACTTAAAGCTCCAATATCTACACACTATATTTAGGCAAAAATAATGACTTTGAGGTCCTCTGTGGGCTTTATTATAAGGGTGTTTTAGAGCATGGGAAGGAAATGTTTAACCAATCACACTCTTCCACGGAGTGAGGGAGCTGATGTTTTATTTGTAGTTCAACATATGAATTGTCACACTTCTGTCTGTGAACTTGTACGAGGCAATATGTGCTTTATGTGAGAGACAAAGGCCGAGGGTAAAGGACGGGAGTGACTTCATTCAAACTTAGGCATCTTTAGGTGTTTTTTTGATTTTTGTTTTTTTTACCCACAAAATCAGGTACTGCAGCTTTAACCAGGAGTAAATTAGGCATAAAATAAGACTAAACCGGGTCTACACCATGACTGAAACAGGACTAAAGCAGGTCTAAACTGAGATAAAATCAGGAATTAACCAGGACTATAAAAACTTAACGCCACACCGCTAGTCTTACTGTGTGTCTTACTACGCTTTACAATGACATTATTCCTTCACAGTGTGCCCTAGCTGCCCTGGGGCACACTGACAGAGGCGTGGCTGCCATCTTTGCCTAGGGCTCCTCCGACCACCACCAAACACCAATTACCACATTCATTCATAGGCAATGTGGGTTAAGTGTCTTGCCCAGGGACACAACAACAGTATACACTCGGGTGGAGATTCGAACTGGTGACCCTCTGGTCACTACGTCCCCACTGTAGCACTGCCGCCCAAATACATACAAAGACACAAAGGAATGCATAGTCTAATAAAGTCTGAGTGAAAACTCAAGGGACTACTGAGGACCCAGGAGACTGAGCTGGGCTACCATAGCAGTCTGTTTTACTCAATACTACTTTTTTTCTCCAGTTGTCAAAGAATAAAATTAATAATAATTCTTCTCATTTAATCATTTATGTCTTTGACGTTAGGGGCAAGAATGAACTGCCATTCATTTGTCCACAACATATATATTTTTTATTTAACCAGGAAAGTCCCGCTGAGATTCAGAATCTCTTTTCAGGGGAGTCCTAGCCCCAACAGGGAACCTATTGTACATGTTTTTAGTGGTAGGGGAAACTGGAGTGCCCGGAGGAAACCTACGCAGACACGGGGCAAACATGCAAACTCCACACAGAAGGACCCCGACTGCCCGGTCCAGGAATTGAAACTGGGACCATCTAGCTAACTGTGCCACCGTGCCACCCGAATAAATTCAATAAGTCTTGATGGGCTATAGTTCCCAAAATACTGTTACAAATCAAAGAACATAAAAGTGAAATGATAGGAAAATCAATTGTGGTTTTGAGAAATCTTTACTGTGATCTTCTAGCTTGCATTCTTAACCAACCTTGACTTGTTCAGTTTTAGCCCTACACATTGCTGCTCTAATGATCAATTTCTTTTCATGATCTCTACATATACCCAAGGCTTCCGCAGTTTTTGCCCACTAACTCACACCTCGTCATTATCTCCCTGGTATCGTTTCATGTCTCCTATCTGTCCGTTCCTTTCTTGTTGGTGCACTTTGCCTTGTGCTGCTCCTCATTCTGAATTCTACCTGTGCACCTTCTTAATATGACCACTCTTCCTCTCCTTCGCTGCCCTTGTCAGACCCTTTCAAACCCAGCTCCTCTATGGTCCGTCTACTATGGCCATAGCCCTCCGGTAATTCGCCCCGGGACATGCTCGCCCCCTAGCCCCCTAGCCCCCTGCTGCTGTCTCCTGTGGTGGCTAGCCCCCAACTGAGGAGAAAAGTGGACATAGACTTTAGTAGTAGTACGCATTGGAAGCTGATTTCTGACAATGTGTTGCCAGGTCGGCTTTAATGAGATGCAAATGACCGTATCTGGAATAAGGTCAGTGGTAATAGAGCATAAAACATGGCAACTTTGAAGTTAGCTGTTGTTGGGTGCGAGAAATGCTAATGGCCAGACATTTACACTAGCTTTCACCAAGGCTCAGAAGACAGCAGGCGGAGAAGTATGTTTTAATTTGCAATTAATTTAGAAATAATTAACTTTGTTTGGATGACTTTAATGGTCAGTTCTGTGGAAAAACTGTTGCCATGGACACAGATGATAATAGTCTCTCCCTGATTTTCAACACTACAACAAACAATGTCTACTATATTGAGTGCAATTGAGTGCGTCTTTTATTCACTCCACAGTCACACGCTGCCAACACTTGCCATGGATTTTCTTAGGCAGATTGACACAGACATGGCATATTTACCACGCATGTAGCATCTCCTGACACAACAATCACACTGACGCTACCATTCATATAAGTTCATTCAGGCAAGGTATGTGAAGTGTCTTGCCCAAGGAAACAACAACACAACTTTAACCCCTTTTTTGACACATTCTTTCATAAATGTACTGTCTAAAGTGCTTTAGGTTGTAAGTAGTAAGTTGGGTTTTCTGGAATGTTGATGATGCCATTGGTTTCTCACTTACCCAGCAGTATGACAATGCAGAGGAGGATGGCGATGAGTGCTCCCGTGCTGAGACCGGCTGAAGTCAGGAAGGCCTCGCTCTGGCAGACTCGGGTCCGGCCGTGGCGCTGGCAGGGGCAGACTTTCAGTGTCAGAGTACTTGTGCCACTGAGGGTAGGCTCGCCACCGTCCCACACCACGATGGGCAGCTCGTACAGCTCCTTGGTCAGGTGGTTGAAACGGCGTCGCCGGGCAATGATGCTTGCTGAACTGTCTGCAATGGCAAAAAACATATGACACTTACTACAGGCCACACCTACTTGTTAAATAAGGTGCAATAGCCCGGCAAATGTAGGCTTGCAGACCAGTTATCAGTTCATAGCAAGAATCGGAATGAAGAAATGTGATTTAAAATATTTGTATGGTGGTCAGGTATCGTCACACACAAAGTTAATAAATATATATGTTAGTTTCTTGTTGATGCCTAAAAATCACAAGGTCTGCAGAAGAACATATCTGAAACATGTAGAACCTTCAAGCAGATAAGCTAGAAGACTAATGGTCAATCTTTTATTATTTAATTAACCAGGAAAGTCCCACTGAGATTCACAATCTTTTTAGTGGTAGGGGAAACTAGAGTGCCCGGAAGAAACCTACGCAGACACAGGGAGAACATGCAAACTCCACACAGAAGGACTCCCGGACTGCCCGGTCCGGGAATTGAACCCGAGACCCTCTTGCTGTGCCACCGTGCCTCCAATGTTTCTAGCTCAACTATGCAATGGGAAATAAATAATACATTTACGCTAAATTGTCAGTTTTACTCAATCGCAAACTCGTGCAAACTGTTCCACACACAGTTTAAAAGGTAAGACTTACTGAAGCGAGACTTGTATAATTTTCTGTTGTGAAATGGATGCTTTTGTTTCTTTGAAAACTACTGAAGCTGGTGTATTCTCCTGAACATCAAGGCTAATTAGTTTCAAAGGTGTTGCTTGTAATATTTTAGAGCTCGCAGAAAGAGCAGTTCACCTTGGCCGGCACACACACACACACACACACACACACACATATATACACACACACATATATACACACACACACACACACATATATATACACACACACACACACACACACACACACGCATATACACACACACACACACACACACACACACACACACACCTCTGGTACTGCAGATAAACTGGATAACTTTCAAATAAAGCTGTATTTGTAGAGAATGAAAACAGCTAAGAGGTAAACATAGACACTTCAGGAACAAAGAAAAACAACTTATTAAAGCTTCAACCTCAGGATCAAAGACTTCTGTTTGGGATTAATGACAATGTTTAGACTGTTGTTGGTAGGTAGACCGTTTTGTTTTACCACAAATATTATTCCCATGTATTTACCTTCATACGATGCCTATTTATTGAGAAAATAAATCCATATATATTATTATTGATCCAAATGATCACTTTTTTTAAAGTTTTTATCTGTGCTGCTAATGTAGAACATTTCAGCGTATGTTTTTGGTAACATTAAAATGCATGGAAAGAATCCTGTTTTTGTACAATACCACTGGAGACTGTCGGCAAAACCAGCTTGATATAACAACATTCAACAAGCTAAATCTAGGAATACTCGATTTAATAAAGGTGAACAATTCATTCTCACAACAGTGGCAATTTGTAGTCAGCATTTCAACTGCACATACATATCTTTAGCACTAAATAGAAAATGCCAGTCCTGAAATCTGATAAGTCCCCCCATGAATATTTTATGTTTGCTTATAGTCAGTAGAAAGAGAAATCTCACAATCTTCATTCACTATTGCGACATTATACACTAAAAAAACAAAACCAACAATAAATACACATCTGGTTATCCGTTCATCATATTTACTTACAGATTAGATCACTTTGCTTTTTGTAATATCCTACAGTGTATGTAAGTAATGCCAAGGACTTCAGGTGTATACCTTCACATTATTGCACTCTAAAGCAGAAGCTGTACTCACTGCATCTGGACAGTTCTGCATAATTAGTAAAGACAAGCTGAATGATTTTTGAAAAAGACTCAGAATAAAGAGCTTGGACTGACACACAGATCACTCCTCATGAACCTCACCAGCTCCTGCAGCTGGGAGGATTTACAAAGAATATGCGGCAAACATGTCTGAACATTACATTGTGGTAACATGAAAGATGTGAATACAAATGAGGTGTGGTGAGTACTCTATAGACCAGCAGAAACAGCATGGTTCTCTGCATTAAAATAACCTGATTAGCCAAGACAGACAGTGCCAGACTTTAAAAAATGCAGGAGACTGTTATATTTTTTAGTGACTACACAAATCATTCATTCATATATGCTTTTACCATTAGGGGTTGTGGGTGCTTGAAGCCTACACCAGTAACAATGGGCCTTAGGTGGTGTACATTGTAGAGAGTGGGCAGCTGTTAGCTAGACATAGTTTGGGTCCACAAATAAGAGGTATACTCTATCTTAGACCATGTCAAAGCCAAGACTGGTAAGGCTGTTCAATTCTAGTTACATATACCTGGGGGCGACACAAATAGACACACTGCCCGTGGACCGAAGTAACGCATTAACACATGGATAAAACAAAAAATGTAATAATTCAATTCTGCATTCAGAAGGGCATCCAGCACCACACCTCAAGTCAACAAGCATATCACTACACAGAAGGCTGCTGAAGAATAAAAAAAGCTCAAATGAACCAAAGGAGCTGTTTTGTAGCCATTAATGATGTGTAGCAACTATCCAGTCCTAACATTGTAGTTGCTTCTGAGTGTGCGCTAAAGTGAAATAATGTCCAGATTGGGATGTAAGTTTGGGGTACTCCTGTTTATTGAATACAAGATATCAGTCCAAAATCCAGGGTGGTGGTCTATGGCAGCAGGTAGGATGGATGGCAGAGGTTATGGTGAATATGGCAGTATGGTGGACGCTAACCAGCTAACACGCTAACCAGCTAACCTGTTAACCGTGTGACCTCCCGTCACCCAAGCACACCTATGCCAAGTCACCTCTGCACCTATACATATTCCCCTCAACACTGTCACCAATGGTCAATATAGGTAACTGTCACTCCACATTTAAACAAACACTATCAACCCAACCAGACCAGATAAAACAGAGATACAAACTATACCCAAACACCAAACCTATAATGGCTCCGACGATGTGAACGTATCTCTCAGGCCCTTAAAAACATGGGTTGCATTTCTCGTTTTCGTCCATGTAAGCTACTAAAGCAATGAGTCAGTACTCTACGCACACACAAACCTGGGGCCCATATGACTAACCAATCACACAAGCTGATGTAGACATATTTATAGCATACTGGACTTTATATATCTATGCACACATTCTATTTCTTTTTTATAATTCTCAAAGTGCTGAATCGTGCACAGGGGCCAACCTTCCTTGCTTTTTACCCATGCATGTATAGCCTACTCCTCCTCTTCTACTGCTGCTGCGGCTGCACTATCGGGACTTAGCCTCCCACTACAATCTGAGCTCCATCTATGAATAATTATAATGATCGACAGCTGGAATGACAACACGCACTTCAAGCTTTATTAAGTCAGACTTCTTGCAGTATCACCGTATCAGCAGATGGGGCTGTGTATGTGTGTGTGTGTGATGCAAATAACAAGCAGGAGTGAAGTGGGGGCTGGGAGATGAGAAGGAGGGAAGGGGGCGGGGGTAAGTGGAGGACAGAGACTGTGAGGATGGGATCTGTGAAAGGACAAATAAGAGACTGTGTCATAGTAGGTGTTAATGTAGGTGTTGGCAGGTGCATTGTGTGAAATTATGTTGTGAGTAAATTTTGTGTGAGTTTGATGAAATGGATAATAACATGGAGATTGCAGCCTTGTCAAAAAGGTATTGGGCATGAAGGCATAGACTAATGGACTAGTGATTCACAGGATCCAAGGGCAGCAGCTTTTAGAGAGATTACTTATTTATGTTGCTACTTATATACATGCACAATAGACAAAAAATACAAACTGAGCACTGGTTAATGAAGAAGCTCACTCATGTATTATTTTATTGAACAAATTAGACCTTTTGTTGTCCGTTAAGTCCATTAAAATAAGTTAATTAGCCTAAATTAAATAAAACCTATTAATCTAAAATAAAAAAAATAAATAAAAAAATTTAAAAATTGCAGTAACTGATTGATGAAGCACTTTACAATAACAATGATATTTCATATTGTGGTGGGGACAGGAGCAAGGGGAGAGAACCAAAATACAGACTGCGTAGGGTACAACTTTACACTTTAACAGCAACAAAGGGGAGTCCAAAAATGGTAACAAAAACGTTTTGGAAACTGGGAACATGGACACGGACACACATGACGCACACACTGCACCAAAAAAGCACGGGGGGAAACACAGGGACTAAATACTTGGGACAACGAGACACATGGGGGTGTGGCAGGTAATCAAACAGGTGAAACACATGGGGGCAGAAAGCAAAACACGTAGTCGCTGAACATAACACAATAAAACACAAGTAGCCATTGAACAAAACAAAATAAAACACAAGTAGTCACTGAACATAACACAATAAAACACAAGTAGTCACTGAACATAACACAATAAAACACAAGTAGTCACTGAACATAACACAATAAAAACACAAGTAGTCACTGAATATAATACAATAAATCACAATTAGTCACTGAACATAACACAATAAAACACAATTAGTCACTGAACATAACACAATAAAACACAAATAGTCACTGAACATAACACAATAAAACACAAGTAGTCACTGAACATAACACAATAAAACACAAGTA
>JAVQKC010140959.1:0-15464 GCA_036025475.1 Philypnodon macrostomus
CTCTCTCTCTCTCTCTCTCTCTCTCCCTACATCTGGAGAACATTTAAAGACTTGCTAATAGGTCTTCCTTTGGCTATTTATTTATTTATTTGGGCTATTTATGTATTATTTATATATAATTATTATTTATTTTAAACATTACAATTTGAATTCGACATAGACAGTTATTTATCTTATTTTTTTATATTATGCAATTTATTTTATTTAGATTTTGGATTATATATTGTCTAAAATTATCCAAAACGCACAGATTTTTTCGTAAAGATTTTTCCCTTGTCCGACAGATGGCGGTGTGCAGTTTCTCTGCTAGTTTACTGTACCTCAAAAAAATAACCAACGAAGTAGAGGCGGAACAAGCGTGTTGCTGGAGGTCAGAGCAAACATGACCAGTTTGGACCAACAATAAACCACATTTAAACACATTTTCAATACTTCTTTATTTTTTACAATATCACGTCTCGGACATCCATCTTCGATCAATCTGAATACCTGTCTTCAAAAAACCCTCTTGATTTTAGGGTATTTTCGACATCAGAGGCCAGCGGCTAACATTAGCCCCAGTTAGCATTAGCCCCAGTTAGCTTTAGCTCGTGTGTGTGTTTTGACCCGGTGTGGACGCTTCTTTTCACGGTGATGGATAATAACTCGCAGGGCTCCGGGGGTGCGAAGGGTGGACTCGGAGGACTGGGGGGTCTGTTCGGTGGCGGAGCCCCGGAGTACTCTCACACAGAGCTCGCCGGTGTCCCGTGTAAGTGCCAATATCCTTTCACATCATTACATCACCTTAGCGTCAATGCTACTACTATAACCTTTACATAAGCTGTTTTTACAATAATATGTACGGCAATTCTTACATTATCTTATATGTTAGGGCTGTTGCCAAAGTTTAGCTCCTTCCAAGGCCCGTCAAAATCTTGCGAAGATATTGGGGGGTAAAATGAGGGTGAATATTTTCTTATCACCCTGGGAGATAATTCGACAATTTTTCGATTATGTGCTCGTGTACCTAGCGTATCCCCGTACCTAGCGGTGATGGTGATAACGAATCTTGATATGAAGTTATGAGAATCGGCTTAATGTCGTAATCGTAATGCGGTGCATTAATTTATGCTTTGCTCATCACCGTCATTCTTACTGTAACACTTCCATTCCACTGGATAAATTGGATGTACATATAATTTGTAGTTAAAAGACACTGAAGACACCGATAGCAGTAGTCTTCTATGTGAAACAAAAAAATACTAAGTCAACTAAAATCGTGATTAAAAACAAAATTATGACCTGAATCTCAATAGTAAAAAAGTTGTGATATTATATTTTTACCATAGTAACATATGCTAAAAATGACAGTGAACCCTGGCCTAAGTTGGTCCTTCGAATTCCTAATTTGTTCAGACCAGGATGACAGGGCTGGCTATGACCATAACAGTTAAACAGAAAATATTGCTCAATATTATTTGACTGTTTGTTGTAGATTTAATGTTTATTTTTTTATTTCTAGTGACGGGGATGAGTCCTCTATCGCCATACCTCAATGTAGACCCTCGCTACCTGGTTCAGGTGAGCTGTGATCTTGAGATTTTGATTGTTTCTCTGAAAGACACCCAACAATTTCAATTATTGTTCTCATGTCTTATGGAGCTTAACAAAACAAGACACTAGCTCAACATTTGCACATGTGTTATTACTGATATGAACATCAATCTCACCAAGTTTGTTGCAAATCTGAGATAGTCAACTGTGAGGAATTTGTTGATTTAGATTAAAGAATGTAAAAATAAATCAGATTAAGTGAATATAAAATTTGTAACTTCACATGTAATGTCACAATATATTGCAATAATGCCTTGGTCATTAATCTGACATAGATGTTAAATAATTTCCCCTATTGGAACCTTTAATTAAAAATGTAGTGTGACTAAATAAATATATTTAATTTTAGTCATGATTTCCATAATTGAGGCCTAGTTTTAGTCCTTGATGTACAGATATATTGCCTCAACATCAGTATTGGCCTGTACAGATGACTGATGTTAATCTGTTATTCTTAAAAGATAATTTCAAAAATTTGGGGTCAGAAACAGCCAGAAAAAGAAAAGATCACTGGAGAGGTCTAACTTTAGTGATAAAATGTAATACAAATATTATTTATGGATTAATAAAAACATTTAAAGCAGTTATTCATATGTAGATTTCTTGAATCTCAAGAAACATAACCTAATAAAACATGTTTACAAAATATCGGTATCAGCCAAGAAATTTCTTATCGGTGCATCCCTGGTATTAAGTTTGGATTTGGAATCATTAACTAATAAATAAAGGAGCTATTTCTGCTTAATTGAATTTGCAACAAAAAATTGCCAACATTTTGATATTGCAATTTTATTCTGCTTATTACATATTGAATGTTTTTTTCTCATATCATGCAGACCTATTTGCAACTTGTTTCTGTCCATTTCTAAGTTTTTATTGATAACAATTGTTTGTTGTAGGACACAGATGAGTTCATTTTGCCAACGGGAGCCAGTAAAACCAGAGGGAGGTTTGAGTTGGCCTTTTTCACCATCGGTGGTTCATGTATGACGGGTGAGTGTGGGTAGAGCTTATCTCAGCAACTATGGGCCTTAACTAGTGTATACCTGTGAGATGTTTGTTGATGATGAGGATAGGATCAGGAATAAGTGCAAGATTTGTAAAAGGGATAGTTAATATATGAGCCATGTACAGAGGAGGGATAGTGAATATATGGAACATGTACAGAGGAGGGATAGTGAATATATGGGACATGTACAGAGGAGGGATAGTGAATATATAGAACATGTACAGAGGAAGGATGGTGAATATATGAGACGTGTATAAGGATTAGGCTGAGGCTGAGGTTACAGCTGTCAGGCAGGAGGCCTAGAGGAAGACCAAAGAGGAGATGTATGATAGTTTGTGTGAGAGAAGAGGATGCTGAGGATAGGGTTAGATACGGTTTATTTCTCTTTACTTATTAGTATTCCTCCAAACTATAAACGGGATTATTTTGTGATTATGACCTGTACATGAACTTCAGCCTGAGTAAATTTGAAGTTTATACTCTTGTGTTTGCAGTGCAGAGTCGCAGCCACAGGGAGGCGCTCCTGGACAAAGACAGTGAGATCTCGTCATTGCTGGAGAAGGTGCGGCTCAGAGACGCACAGCTCCAGAGGATAACTGAGGCAGAGGCTCAGAGGGCCAGCTACCTCCAGAGTGCCATCCTCACCTACGTACAGGGCTCTCCGCTAGCACACTTCACCCCCAACAAACCCCTTTGACACTGGACACTTGGGGCCCTATTTTCCCCTGATGAATATATCCACTTCACTTCACTACAGCTAATGCAAACAATGGAACGTAAAAGCATGTTTTTGATTAAAAAACAAGTCACAATAATAGGGTCTAATTAAAAGCAGAATTTTTAATAATTTAGACCAGGGGTGTCCAAACTTTTTTGAAATGAAAAACCAATGGAGGGCCAGTGACTGACTTCACTTCACCAGAAGTTTCCTTTGGTTGCATCTGTTTTCTGGACAGATCCTAGCTGTGAACGCGATAACTCAAAAATGAATTGCCGGATTAGTTTCAACATTTGCACACAGGTACATACTATAAAGACGCAGAACTGTATCTTTTTTGTGTGCTTCTACGATGAAAATGAATTAAGTCATTAATTAATTACGGGCCAAAACTGTGAATGCAATAACTCAAAAAAAAAATTCTTTGCTGGATCGTTTTCAACTTTTGCACACAGGTAGATATCATGAAGATGCAGAACTGGATTGAGTTTGGTACTTCTACGATTAATGGCAATTAAATAATTCACTAATTAATGTTTTGATGCACTTTTATTGAGCCATTATTCCTGCTGAACATAAACGATATTTAAATTGGGTACAGTGATTCTCCACCGTGTACCCAACGTAAAATATTATTATGACCCCACCCTACAACAAACAGGAAGTCGGCCATTTTGGATTGAAATTGGGAGGTCAGGTATATTTGACAGCCTCTAACTTGCACATGCATTGCTCGATTATGCTCAAACCTGAAATACCCAATTATCCCCCAGCCCTGAACACATCTGACCAATATGATGCTAGTTACCTCTGTAGCGCCCCCTATAGACTGAAAGAAAAATGACGTTTTAGGGAATTTTACAAATTTTGGCAAAATCATCCTTGGTGTATAGTTTCATCAGTGACTGAGGGGTCTACAAGTAATGTTTTAACTCTCTGCGAACGTCAGTGTGCTTGTGACCAAACCCCTGATACACAGAATGGAGAAACACATCTTGTACTGTACTGGCAGAGTATTTTACATATGTGTCAACATGTTTTGAAGCAAGCAGGATCTTTTGCTTAAGCCCTATAACTCGGTAAAGGAACTGCTGTGGAGTCTCATTGTCACTTTGCTTCATGCTCATCAGTTCTTGGAATAACTCAGTGTTGTTCTGTTCACCAAGGTGGGAGTGCAAAAAGTCTTTAATTTCCTCTACTGTCAGTTCATCTTTATTCATCAGCATATCTTTGAAACTTCCAGATTTGATGCCTCTCAAAACAGCTCTGACTATTTCAGCACTACTGAACTGTTCCTTAAACCCAGACAGTGACAGATTCTGTTGTAACCTTATGTCTGACCCCTGATCTCCAATCTGACCCCCATTTTTAATTGGTGTTCTAGGCTCATTTCTTTCATTATCAGGTAAATTACCATTAGCTTGACTCTTTTCAATGTGAGCGTCATTAATGCGTCTGGAGATGGGGCATCTAAACCATTCTCAAGCACTTTCACTGGTGAACCTTGACCCTGAATGAGTTCAATAATATCTCGGAGTACTAGTAGGTGTCCCCATATCTTCAGACTCTAGTAGAGCTTTGCTTCTCAAGGCGTCACTAATGTACTGGAAACAACTGTCCTCATCCTCTGACTGGAGATCTGGCTGGTCCACTCCTGGTGTAGGCCCCAGTGACTCGGCGATTTGGAACAGCTCTTCTGCAGGAAGTGTAAGCAGGCTTCTTTTGATGTTCCGCACCAAGGTTCTCCTCTCACAGTCTGCCATAGCTGGTTCCCTTCTCCTTTCACCTGGTCACACACCACGGTAGGTTCTCACTGATCTTGGTCCTTGGAGGGTGTTGCTTGAGTATGCTGTCGTCTTTATTCTTCACTCATCACCACTGCTGCAAAGCGGGAGTGCAGAGCCTTCACCAGTAGATAGCAATGTACACAGGCTACATCATCTGGACAGGTCCCTCTGGTCCACACAGGTGGGTCTCGGTGGGTACGACTGATGTCTCCCCGTACGGGCCACCAAGAAACTCCTAGCAGGTATTGGGCCGGTACAATCACCACTACGAGTTTATATTTTTATTATTGGGGGGAATCAGCATATTTGCAATCTGAAATAACAGAAAAGTGAGACGGAGACTGTTATTGAATGTGTCCTCCTGTATCTGCTAGGACTGGCTTTTAATTGTTTTCTCTGCACAATAACTGTTTTTCTATTCTTATACATTTAACAAAATAAATCAAGTTTTACCATATATTGAATAAACAATCAAATTATATTCTTTGATTTAGTAGTGTACTAACGTTACATATAAAACATATAGTCTACGGTCATTGCCATGACCAATCAGCCAATGCAAGATACTGGACCGCTTTTTACATACAATCTTAAACAATTAACAATAAATTTGCATTTATATATCTATTACAAATCATCAATCAATCCTCTTTTGATAACTAAACATAAAATATGGCAGAGCCATAAAAAAATTGACAGGAAATTAGCCACTAGGCTCGCAAGAATGACTGGCATGCTAGTGCCAAAATGCTAATCTACTAAAACAGTAAATTTCACTCTTCATTCATAGTCTAGATAAGACTGATTAACATTATATCAACCGTTATATTCTAATGACTGGGTGTGAGTCCCATATATGTTTGGTGGACTTTACAAACCTGAAATAACAGAAAAGTTAGACAGTGAGACTGTTATTGAATGGATCCTCCTTCTATAACTGCTAGGACTGGCAGACCCAGGTCGAAGGACGCACCAAAGCCACCTCACCTCTTGTGGTGAAACACAATATTACACCTCAACAAATAAAACATTTAACTTATCCTACTTGTCGTTACATTTAATTATAACATATAATAATATATACAAAACAATGTGACTACACATATTTATGTGTGTCACATCTACTGTAGTGAAACAGTGTGTCTATATTTTGTTATTAGTTGAGTTCTTTGAACATCACAGTGACTTTTCTAGAAGTAAAATGAAAATACTGATTAACAGAGAAATGTGATTTTTATGTGGAATTTTATTGAAAAACAATCAACAGATGGCATTTGGAAACAACCCAATAATAAATAACAGAAGGAATTGTGAATTGACTGAATTACCAACAGTTAAAACAGTGGAAATTGTTTAGAAAGTTTACTTATTGGAGATTAAGACGACAGCCACGCATTTAGGTAGTAGTCTAAAGAAGAGTTACATCATCAGGAAAAGGATTTCCTAAATGTTGGTGAGAGCATGTGTCGAATTAAGAGCTGAATAGACTTTTAAGTTACTAAACCTGTGGGTTTTTGCCAACTTCTGTTTTAGATGGTGCGGCCTTACGAGTGCATCTAGCCCATTGGTCCTGGAGATCCAGAAAGGTCCGAATGTTCTGCATTTGGTTCTGGTCCTGGCCCAGCTCTATCCTAACTCTGTGGCCAACATCCTCGAACAAATTGGGCCTAACTGTTAGGAGATATACATAGAGCGGGTGAAAAGAGGGGGTGCATAAATTAACAGGGTGAAAATTTATAACCCAAAATCCTTCAACTTTCTTTGTGGCATAGTGTTACCTGAATACACATTTCAAACTCAAAACTGTACACACAATACTTTGTACACATGTCATATACAGTTCTTTTGTTGAAAACATTATCAAGCTGTCACACGGTGTCAAAATCTGAGAACAGAGACACTGAACCAGAGAGGGGCATGTGGCCCCAGGCTTCAGTCATAAAAGTAACCTGAGATGAGTGGTCCAACACACTGACAAATGGTTAGGTCCATTAACACACAGTATGTGTATTGTTGTCTATACCCTTTGAGGTTTTATTCTCAGTAATTAATTAATCAGTTTCTTCAAGTCTTCGTCTCAATGGTAGTCTTGTGAGCTCACTAAATGAGTGGCTTGTCACATGTTTGTACAATCACATTGGAATATCCTGTTTGGTCCTCCAAAGATTATAAGTCGATGTGATCCATGGTTACTTAAAATTAGGTATCCTGCTGAGTCTGTTGAAGTCAAGAGTTCAGTTACACTACAATTTTTTTTTTATTTGAACCTTTATGATGCAGAAAAATCATGCTATTCCAATGTGCTACATAGGGAGAAAGAGACAGTATTTCACTTCTCAACTGGCAAAGTTATGTAGCCCCAAACTAACTTTGAATATTATTTTTGAATTATTTGTAAGGTTATGTCGTCTTCAGATTAAAATGGCTATTTTTGATTGGTTTATGGTAACTGTTTTGTTTAGCTTTGATTTGAGGTTAAATGAAAGCAATGATTTCTCAACTAATATAAGTTGGTAATGATGTATTGTGCTTTTGTATAGATGATGTTGAGCACATCTTGACTCTCCCTCCAAGTCCAAGTCCAAGACTAATACTTCTTGGTAAGAACTGAAGAGCCTGTGTTTTGCTGTTGTATGGAGCACATCAGATGGAACTGTAACAATAATCATTTCTAATCAGGCATTAGGTATACTAGTAGATACAGGAATTCATACAAGAATAAGAATAAATACAAGAATTGAATGAATAATTTTCTTCTGGATGAGTGAGAATCTATGCAGATTGTTATTTTTGAGACGATTTTTATTTAAATAAAACAGAATGGATTTTAAATGGGGATATCTAGCAAATATCAAATATATATTTTTCCAATAAAGTAAAGAGCTTTACGTTCTCAGCTCCCAGTATGGTGTCTCAGACGTCCCAGAGAGACCGGGTGGGCAACAAAAGAAGGGTACCCGAAAGGGGCTCATCTCAGCCCCGGGCCCTAAATGTTAAAGTTAGTTTATAATAAGTAAACTGTGGCAAGTCGCCTGATTGTGGACAATGGGTACAAACATACTGGTGTTATGCTCATACACACACGAGGAGGAAGCTCCAACGTCGAGCCACCGACAGCTAAAACAACAAAGCCCTTAAACCCAGACACACACCTATGTTGACTCAAAACGCAAGAACCTACTCGCCAATGCCTGCAACACTATGCCCCTGGGCTTGACGCCTTTACACAGCGGCCTATAGTGTGCCTATTGCAGTGGATCTCACGTCTTGCGCCCTAGATTTTATAGGTTTGCGCGTGTGGTAAGATACCCCACACCACTACAATTACTTAACCATATAAATACAAATATTTATTGTAGAGTACTGTAACATTTCTACAGTAATGAAGTGTTGTTTTACCTACTGTAGCAATACTGTAAAATTACAGCTGCAAGCAGACAGATCTAGCTGACTGCTCCTTTCTGTAAATTTGCAGTAATTTTTCTTACAGTGCAGCTCTCAGAACTCATTTCCATGGGCCTCATTTCCTGGACCCACAAAGACACAAACATTACAAAAAAAGTAATACCATTTCATAGTAGCACAGTAAATATGACAATAATACCATGATAGATGTGATAAATGTGTCTATATACTGTTAACTCCCTGGCCTACCCCCCTCCCTCTCTAAAGTGCACTTTGAGAATTAATGCTGACATGTCTGTGTATTAAGAAAACTTGTTTTCGTACAGAACGTTTTTTGCATAATTTAAGTTCTCTATTCAGTTCTTCTTTTAAATGAGAAAGCTGATTTTCTTTTTGGTATGGCATATTGCTCACTTGTCGTTCTAGTCGTCAAGCAGAGTGTAAAGAATCTAAAATAATGCCCAGATATCTAAACCTCCTATCACAAATATTGTGGGTACCACTGGACTGGCCATGGTAATTTTGGGCCGAGTCTTTTCTTTCTTTTTTACTAATGGTACTAGTGATGGTATTAGTCATGATACCTATTGGTACACAAAACTGGTAGATCGGCCCATTACACATGATTGATTATGTGCTGGACCAATTACAGCCCAGGCCTGAGGCTCCCTGTCAATCAATCCTACAGCGAGAGAAGAGATCAGCGAAATGGAAACTGGCAAGAAGTGAAAAGGAGGCGCCCTTCAGGCAGATGCTGCCAAATGTGTTCAAATACCAAGTTTGGTGGTAGGTGCTTTCTCCTCCTCAGCATCAGCATCAGTTGCAGGTTATGACAGCGGAGAGGGTCGCAGGGGGGAATCTGAGCTTCAGGTCAGATGTGACAAACTGCAGTCTAAAGCCCCAGTCACACTGGATGTGTTTTTTGGGCATCATGTACCTGTTACGGTTTTTCTTTTGCTTCCATAGACGACCGTGTTAGCAGAATGGAGCAGCCACACTGGTGCACAGTCCAGCGTCCCTGTCTATTTTTTATGCTTGATGTGAACATCCCTATGTATTTCCGTCATAATACTTAGAAAAGATCCATTTAATTTAAACAAATATCAAACACTACGCATACTGAGGCTGTTTGTCGATGTCTGGAGCATCACGGGCACTGATGAATGTCGAATTTAGAAAAAAAGTTGAAAAAGTTTGTGTTTGAATTGATTACAGAGACTGTATTTAAATATAGTCAGCATATAGCTATTATAAGTGGATTTATCCCATATATTCTTTTGAATTGTATGACTATAGAGAAACAGAGACAGGGCTGTCAGCTGCAGAGAGGCTCCAGTGCTGCTGTATGCTATACGCATCCAGTGTGGCCAACGGGGACAGATATAAATCAAGTTTGAGAGTAGTTTATGTTTGTTGTACTTTCTAACTCTTAACACAGTCACTAGCCTACTGTATAGAATAATGGGCTTCATTTTCTTTCCATCAATAGCTGGTGGCCCTATCTTAGCTCAAAATACCTAGGTTGATTTTTTTTGTTCAGTCCAGCTCTGATTGTGGGGTATCACAGATTTTTTTTTTCTGAATTTATAAGCACTAAAGTAATAATTGCTTGTAGTGCTTCTATTGCAAAAAAAATTGGTTTGTTTTTGGTACGTGGTGGGGGAGCCTGCAGCCATACCCCTGTCCAGAAATCAGAACTTTCAGCGTTGTGTCCAAGTTAAAACAGAAGCTGTGTTGGAGGGTTCAGCGGGCCAGACTAAATAATCCTTGAGTGAGCGTGCCCGGCCTCAGTCTCACATTAGTGGGCCACATCTGAATGTAAATATGCCATTAGTCTGTCATTACAGTGATCAGACCGCGCGGCGCACAGGTCAGAGCAGCCGTGGCTAATTTTGCAGCCAACCGCTTTTTTTTTCCTCTTTCCTTTTGAAATGTTTCTTTCTATTAGTTAATGGGGCGTGACTAAAATTCAAATTAGACATAATTTTTTTTAATATGTGTAAAACTAGCTTGTCGGGACATTTAGTAATGGTCTCCCACTGAATAAAACGCTCCCAACGCTGCTAATTTGCATCAGAAGGTGAAGGCACGGCTCAGTGTGCTAGAGTCCTCCAGATAAAACTGTTTGATGACTCAACTCAGCCAAGATCACACATTCCAACAGTGTATGGTAACTGTAAAGAACATTTCAAATTAATAAATTCTATAATATCCAGATCTTCACCTCACGAAACTACGTTAAAACTGTAGTACCTGATATTTTTACTTTGTATTTGAGCAAAAATAATTATTCAGTAAATAGTACAGCATACCAGAAATCATCTGAGAAAAATGACTTCGAGACCCTCTATGTTTTAGGAAAAAAGTGAGGAATAATGTGAGAGAGCTGAGGTTTTAATTCAAAATCTACATCTTATTTAAAAGCCAACTCGAGACCTCTGCTGGTTATTCTCATTTTCCTGGTTTGTGTGAGACCATGTCAGAGGGGAGGTGCAGTATTTAAACTTTCAAACTTTATATATATATATACACACATATACACACACAAAAATATACACACTGTATATATATGATTTTTTTTGGGGGGGGGTTG
The DNA here is from genome assembly GCA_036025475.1 of Philypnodon macrostomus. Classification (NCBI taxonomy): domain Eukaryota; kingdom Metazoa; phylum Chordata; class Actinopteri; order Gobiiformes; family Eleotridae; genus Philypnodon; species Philypnodon macrostomus. Next base: position 11,106 of record JAVQKC010140959.1, read on the forward strand.
CCACAAAATCACAAAATCAGATCGTGCAGCATTAAATGTGAATGTATAGGAGACATGCTGTGTATTTTTGAATTTGTAATGTCATAAATCTAACAAGCATCCATCTGGCTGCTAACCTCATAAAAGACATATTGATTGAAAGTCCAGTATTCTGCTTTGTTCAGAGTTCTACACACTTTTCAATTGAAGGTAGTTCCCATTTAAAACAATTACTTTTAGTTTTACATAAGGCGCTCAGGAGTAGCTGGAAATCCTAAATGTTGTGAGAGTGTGATTAAGGTGATCTTTGAGTCATTTAATTTTGTAAACATGTGAAAAGGTCTTACGGATCTGGTTAACAAGGCAAATCAATGAAATACTGCACTCACCAATCACCACTTTGTATTCCTTAATTCATTTATAGAACTGAGATATTCCAACTAACAGATGTTGTAAATGCATTCTTATATTGTATTATATTACACTGACATAAATTTGTCTTGCTGTGAGCTGTGTGTATGCATAACCCTTTCAATGTACAGCTGTATAACTATGCATGTTAATGTATCTGTCAGGTGAATAGTCAATGATGAGTGCTTTGGACACTATTACTGTCTGATTATAATATGTTCCTGCTTATCTCTGAGATGCATGGCCCTAAATACAACTATACAATTATTTTGTGGCTATTTTACATTAGCGTTAATAGCCACCTAAAATATTATAAAATGTTTTCAGATTTTTGAAGATATAGCTACATTGGTGAAACCAGTCCAAGTGTAAAGTGCCTGAGCATGTTTGCATTAATCTATATTCAGCCTGATGCAGCAGGTCCAGCGCCTGATGAGAATGTGAAGTGGGTGGGGGCAGGTCCGGCTGATGGAGACATCTGGGTGATTGTAGGGAGCACTCCCACATCATGGCGGCTGGCCCACGTTCAACTGTGCCCTCACAATAATACGCCTTTGACCTCGGCTGCAGCTGCCAGAGCTGGAGCCAGAACTGCTGGACACTTTAGTGGGAGCTCGGTCCACGGCCAACCACATGTTTGGTACAGAAAAGTGACTAGAACGTTTGGGCTGCACTGGTGATATGAAATTAGTGCCATACTGCGGTTAGACTGTGGTAAGTTGGATTCTGCAAAGGATAAAGAAGTTGTAGCTTGGCTAATTCAACTTTGAATTCAATAGTATAGGCTAAAAAATTACCCAAGCTCTTACACAAATCGCTATAAGAGCGCAAAAGAGAGCCCCTGCAAATCTTAGTAGTTCAGGTGTAAATGCTCTATCCTCTAAAATGTCAATGGATGTTGTATTGAGCCCTTGTAGCTTGAGTTTGGTCTCTATTTTGCAATGGCACAGTATCCTTTAGAGAAAAAATGGTAATCTAGTGGGTATTCCTAACACCAACTAACAGCTGTGCCGAACATTCTCAATAATGTCTTATTATAGTTGTCATGTGGATGTAGTACTGTAGTTTTGAATCTACAATCATAATAAACATATTTCCTGTCGCGGCCTCAAATAGGCTTGAGCCACTAACTTCTGTGCGTCGGACATTTATGATACACTAATGCACTGTAAACTGTCACACATGGTCATTGGTACATTAATGGTGACAACAGCAATATTTAGGGCTGTAGTAGAGTAAAGAAATTGTTAGTGGACTAAAGTCAGTGGTGTCCAACAGGTCAATTTTTGAAGATTTGTACTGATGTTATATAAAGTTTTCAAAATATGTACTCACATGTATGAACAGCTGTACAATGTTATTTCAGACAGTACCAGCTTTGACCTGATGACTCCAGCATGTTCCACGGACTTATTACCTTATGAAACAACAGTCCAATCTTACACACCCAGTTCTTTATCTTACAGACTCATAATGTTATTAATATTAATGCAGATGGTAATGGAGTTTTGAAAAGAGGAGACTTATTCACATTTGAGTTGTTATGACTGCACGGAGGACCAGATAATGATGATAATAATGTGTGTCCTTGATATGCAACAGCAGCATTAGTGACTTAAAGAGCTGATAGGTGTGGTTAAGCTCTCTTAATCTGCGCTGCAAAATACAAGCTCCAAAGACTCGGAAAAGACAGGAAAAATCTACAATTACAGATTTAACAAAACTGCAAAAAATGAATATCTAGATTAGTTTAAATGCCTTGAATCCAGAATATTAAGGTTGATTTGTGTCATTTATTGTGTGGCACAACATGTCCACCAAAGATGTAAAGCAGTGTTGGTGGACATTTTGTGATAGAAATAGAATATAATATTTATTTCCTATTTCAAGAAATGTTCTGCCAGTGGAATAAGAAAATTGCACTTGAAATAGGCAGAGAAGCTTGAAATAAGAAAAAGTGTACGAAAACCAGTCAGAATTACATTAAAACTAGTCAGAACTACTTTAAACAAGATTCATATTTTGAATTTAAGTCACTTTTACTAATCTAGATATTTCTCCCCTTTTTTCCTTTTTTTTGCAGTGTGGAGTTCATTTGCATGGCGCCTCTCTTTTCAGACGGCTGAAGAGCTTACCATTATTCAAAGATATCTTTTAAATAAGGCCCAAATATGAGGGTGAAACCAATTTAGCGCGTGGCCACCAAAGACGTTTGTGGAATGATGTATATTGAGATTTGGACTGTGTAAGCCTCTTATCAGCATGCCTATAAAACACACATCATTCTGTCTGTGCGCTGAAGTCTGCAGATATGGAAATACAATAAATGTGACATTTGAAAGCCGGGCTTATACTTGTTAATTACAAAAGCATTTTAAATTGAACTTAGGGAACTTCAGAAAAGCGTATTTGGACTGAGAGAGGAGATTCACACTGAAACCAATGCACACTACTATGATTTTGGGCGGAAAACTGTGACAAAAAACGTGTCTATGTCTGAACGTTTGAATGAGGTGCTCTCCTTCACTGTCTCACACAAACCAGGAAGTTTGTACACAAACCAAAGAGAGTAATGAGCATAATGGAAGAGGCAAAGGTAGAGAAAGCATGTGGAACATGCACAGGCGGGACCAGGAGTACAAAGCAAACACCAAAGGAGCGAATTTTTGCCCGAGTTGGAAAATCTGAACTTTTGGCATCTGTTCACGACGCATTAACCAATCAGGGGCCTGCTTTTTTTGTAGAAGTGACGTGGTAACAACGTAGCAGAAAGGATTTCAGAAGGGTTAGGGTTAGAAACTTTAAAACACATCTGTGTTGGTTTATAAATATATATATTTATGTTGGGTTTGTTTTTGTGCGTCGTGCATGACCCGAAGTGGTATCACATAAAGCACCATACAAATCACAGAAACAATCGTGATGAGATTATCAACAGGTTTGATTGAGGAGGTTCTGAACTATATTATTCATGTTGACTTGGTTTAGACCTGCTGTCAAAGTCCTTGTCCTCTGTAGTTCTGGCTTAGACCTGATCTAGACCTGGTTTAGGCCTCGCCCCCCTCACGCCCCTGTCTAAATTTCTCATTTATATCTCAATGGTCTTGACCCGCTGTCAGAGCAGTATTTTGCCAGTAGTTTGAAGCAAATTGTTTTCATTTGTACAAGCAACCTTTTTCTCTTTTTTGCTTCAAACACATCCGGTGGGAACACGGCATGAGAGTTTCTGTTTTTGAACTGTGTTGTTGCATTGTGTGAAGCACCTTGTGCACTGTTTAGCTGTTGGTAAGACACTATACAAATAAATATTGATTGAGAACTAGAAAATAGGCAATGGCTTCGCCATTGCAAGTGGTTGCATTTGTAGAAAGAGTTGAAAACGTGGAAAACCTGAAAATGTGGAAAACCTGAAAAGTTAGGAAAACCTGAAAACGTGGAAAACCTGAAAACTTAGAAAAACCTGAAAACGTAGAAAACCTGAAAACTTAGGAAAACCTGAAAACTTGGAAAAACTGAAAACTTGGAAAACCTTGTAACCCCCAAAATAGCGGTTTTAAGTGGCTTTTATTGTGAAAACCCCGAAATAGCTGTTTTAAGTGGCTTTTATTGTAAAATTCCCAAAATAGCTGTTTTGAGTGGCTTTTATTGTGAAATTCCCAAAATAGCTGTTTTGAGTGGCTTTTATTGTGAAAATCCCAAAATAGCTGTTTTAAGTGACTTTTATTGTGAAAATCCTAAAATAGTTGTTTTAAGTGGCTTTTATTGTGAAAAACCCAAAATAGTTGTTTTAAGTGGCTTTTATTGTGAAAAACCTGAAATAGCTGGTTTAAGTGGCTTTTATTGTGAAAAACCCAAAATAGCTGTTTTAAGTGGCTTTTATTGTGAAAATCCCGAAATAGCTGTTTTAAGTGGCTTTTATTGTGAAAATCCCAAAATATCTGTTTTAAGTGGCTTTTATTGTGAAAACCC
>JAVQKC010140984.1:0-14991 GCA_036025475.1 Philypnodon macrostomus
CATTGCCTATGAATGAATGTGGTTGTGTGATTGGTGTTCGGTGGTGGTCGGAGGGGCTGTAGGTGCAAACTGGCAGCCACGCTTCCGTCAGTGTGCCCCAGGGCAGCTGTGGCTACATAGTAGCTTACCACCACCGGGTGTGACTGGAGTGAATGAATAGTACAAATATGTAAAGCGTCTTTGAGTGTCCTAATAAAGTGCTATAAAAAACCTATGTATTATTATTATTATATTATATATTTTTGCAGGAAAACCATTGCTTCTGTTTGCTAACCGGCGGGACATCAGACTGGTGGATCCAGACGGCGTGCGGGGAGAGTCGGCCATCGTTGTGAGTGACTTGGAGGACGCTGCTGCCGTGGATTTTCTGTTTGACGAAGGCCTCATTTTCTGGACTGATGTTAGTGAAGAATCTATCAAACAGACTTATTGGAATCAGTCATCCAATTGTAAGATCCATTCATTTGTGTTTTATATCATAATTGGTAACATTTATATGATTTTCCTAAACTTGCATCTTCTTACCTTCTGCTGTAGCACTTAAAGAAGCTTTGGGGACAGGTCAGAGTGTGGTAGTAGCAGGTTTGGACAGCCCCGATGGACTGGCCTGTGACTGGTTGGGGCGAAAGCTTTACTGGACCGATTCAGAAACAAATCGAATTGAAGTTTCAAACCTAAATGGCAGCTCCAGAAAAGTCTTGTTCTGGATGGATTTGGACCAACCCAGAGCCATCGCACTCAATCCATCTGAAGGGTAACTTGAAAATAGAGTTCTCCACATTGCCACAATACAAAATGATCACTTATGCCTATAGCTGACCTCTACATGGTCTCCTTACCATGGATTACCAGGACATGCAAGACTTATATATAGGTGAACTGATCGATCCAAATTGCTCATACTAAATGTACCTTCAAACAACAGCTTATCTTCAGCTAAATTACTGTAAACATCGCTTTTTTTTTTAGAACTGTCACACTGAAGCTCTCTTGTGCTTTTATCTAGGTACATATATTGGACTGACTGGGGAGAGGAGCCAAGAATAGAACGGGCTGGCATGGATGGCACCAATAGGTAACAAATATATGTTTTTAAATGTACTCAAGTGCATTGTATAATACTGTCCTCTTGTCTAACAGAAAAGTCATCGTGTGTGCGGACATATATTGGCCCAATGGTCTTACTATTGACCTGGTGGAACAGAAGTTGTACTGGGCTGATGCCAAACTCAGCTTTATTCATCGGGCTAACCTTGACGGCACGGCCCGGTAAGATTTGTATACATCTTTAGATCATAGTGTTTTTCCCAAAATAATGCTTAAAATGGAACCTGTTCTATGACGGATAGTTTGTCTTTTGTCTGTAAAGGCCAGGAGAGGGACTATAGTAAACTCTGACTACTATTGGTCAAGTGGTAACCAACAAAATCTGATCTGATGTTGCTGTAGAGGCCAGGAGAGGGACTTAAGTAAAATAATAATGACATAATGACATTTCCTAGGGTCAGATAAAGCATGTTAAAATATTTATATACTTACGGACTACACCTTTAAAACAAACGTGCATCAAATGTATATTGTAAATGTTTTATTTTACAGTGAAACAGTTGTAGAGGGCACACTTACCCATCCCTTCGCCCTGACCCTATCCGAAGAGACCCTGTACTGGACCGACTGGCAGACCCGCTCCATCCATGCCTGTAACAAACACAGTGGAGACAAAACCAGGGAGATCCTCAGTGGCATTTACTCACCCATGGATATTCAAGTCTTGGAATCATTTAGACAGCCCTACAGTACGGCCTCACACACAAACAATGGTCAAATAAAAATCCACTTCAACAATATTAATGATACCTCTCTTTTCTGTTGAATTAACAGTTCAGACGCCCTGCAGTGAGAACAATGGAGGCTGTAGTCATCTGTGCTTGCTGTCTCCAGTGCCTCCTTACTTTAGTTGTGCCTGTCCAACTGGGGTCCAGCTCAAAGCAGATAAGAAGACATGTAAACCAGGTTGGTGTCACGTACAATACATTGAGATATACAACAGTAAGAGGTGGAATGGGATAGCCTATTTTATTATGAAGAAAACATTGGAAAATAAAAAAATGTAGTGTTTTCTTTTGCATGCCAGAGTGAAAATGTTGTAGGCATCTGGGTACAGTATTTTTACAGTATTTTACCGTAATCACATTACTTTGACCCATTTAGTCTGCTGTCTTTACCTGGTTTAGTCCATAATATTTATCCAGTCCAGTATACGCATGAAGAGACAGAAAGATGTGAGCAGCCTACAACCACTGAAACGTGGGATTTAGATGTTTCTTCTGAATGCTTTTGCGAAGAACATGGTTCATATATAATGCTTCTATTTTGTGGCCATTCGTTTTTGTTTTGACATGTGCCACCAGAGCTATTGTTTTTTTGTTTTTTTTTCATTATGAGATTGCCAGTGCCCTTACTGCCTGTTTACCAGGACTGCATTAGCCACAGGTAGATTTCCTCCATTAAGCACAATGGAGCACAGTAGGACGAGTTGAAAATATCTTAATACTCTGTGAGACACTTTGCCCAGCAGCAGCCACACCGATTCCCACGTATTTTAAACAATAGCCCCTTATTGTGGTAACGTACACAAACATAGTGCTGTGTTTGACTGCCTCTGTATGTTTTGTGAACTTATTAAATCTGAACCAAGTATGCCACCACAGTTGACAATAAAAAACAACAATGACCTATTGTGTGGGCCAGCAGACCGCGGTGTGTTTTTTCGGCTGAAGACCACAGATGTTCAGATGTTAGGACAGTTAACCCTATATGACAACATTAGTTTTATTTTTTAATAGGCTTTGTTTTATGCCGGGATTAGGATTTCAATTGAAAAGGATAAATTTAGGAAGGGCGCAGGCAGGGAACGCATTGTGCCTTCTTCACAGAGGCAAAAATGTGTGTGTGTGTGTGTGTGTGTCTTTGTGCCCATGCTTCTAATTTGTTTTGCTTGGCTGGTTACATTGACATCGTTTGTTATTCTACTGGCAGCAGTGTGTGTCTGTCTGCTTGTCAGGAGTCTTGAAGTGTCCCAGAATGAAGTCAAGCAAATAAAAGAGCAAAATCACTTATGCTCTGGCCTCTTTTCACTTCCACTTTTTGTACTTTAATTGATTTTTGGAGACTTGGGATGGAAAACTGATTTATATGATATATATGATATTGTCTGTCTGTTTTTTCTTTCATTTCTGGGTGTCTAATTACTCATCTATATTGGTGCTATAGCCCACCATGTATACAAATATGGTAATGAATTCTCCAACAAGGCTTTTAGGTTCAGTTAATTGTCTCCCTCGAGCTACTTTTGGCTTAGGTCTGAAGTTAACCCATGAGATTGGGTTTGGAAGAACTTTTTTAATTTGAAGACCAATATCCTAGTTCAGTTAGTTATAGTTTCTACCCAGTTTTGTCCTTGTTTAGTTACACATGATTCTGAACCCATTCAACCGTATAATTCAAAACATTCATTTGGTCTTCCAATAAAAGTATTAACTTATATTTTCCTATTAACAGACCAAAGCTTGAGTGTTGCACCTTCGATTCGATCAAACACTCAAACCTGATACGTTAATAGGAAAACTTAAGCCGTTCAACCTTCAGTAAAAGTCTAGGTAAAGTCCATGGGCCACAGCCATAGAAAGAACCGTTCTACACAGTGAAGTGCAGAAACAACTGTATTAGTTTGCAACAGGGAGTAAGAAGGGAAATATTTCATATATATGTTATTCAATCAAGCTTTGTATGATCAAAAGATTTACTAAATGGTTTGATTTTTGTGTTTTTAGGAGCAGAGCAGGTTTTGCTACTGGCTCGCCGCACTGACCTCAGAAGAATCTCACTGGACCTACCGGACTTCACAGACATAGTACTTCAGGTAGTAGATCTAAAACTGACATACATATCCTCTGTTTTTTTACTTCAATATACATAATCATGATTTGTTCTTTGTGTTGATGCAGGTTGATGACATACGCCATGCTATAGCTATAGACTACGACCCAGTGGAGGGTTACGTGTATTGGACAGATGATGAGGTTAGGGCGATCAGAAGATCTCACATTGATGGAAGTAATGCCATGATGCTGGTGACTACAGAGATCAAACACCCAGATGGCATCGCTGTGGACTGGGTCGCTAGGAACCTGTACTGGACCGACACTGGAACTGACCGCATTGAGGTAAAAAGCACACAAACACTTCTATTTCTTTGCTCTACCTTTTACTACATTGATACATGAAATTAGCCACAAAAATTTAGACTTTTTTTTTACTTTGTTGTGTTATTTCTGGTTGTATTTTAGGTTACAAGGCTAAATGGAACCTCTCGAAAAATCTTAATTTCTGACAACCTGAATGAACCTAGAGCCATTGTCCTAGACCCAATGAAGGGGTATGTATTTGTTGTGTAATGAGTATTTTCTATCTACGGTATACTTATAAAAAGTTGTAATATTTTTAGCAGTAACTATACCATAAATATACCTTAAATAGACTATTTATGTTTATACCTATTTTAGTTTTACTATAGAGTTGAAGGTAAAATAAAAATAAAGTGGGAATAAAATGCGATTGTATCAAAAAAAGAAAATGATGATTGTAGATGTGCCTGGCACAGGTGTAAAAATACAACTTCAATATCATTTGATTGATCGTATCTTATTGTGCCTTTCAGCTTCATGTACTGGACAGACTGGGGCGAGCACCCAAAGATAGAGCGGGCCAATTTGGACGGATCTGACCGGGTGGTTCTGGTCAACACTTCTCTGGGCTGGCCAAATGGTCTGGCTGTAGACTATTTCACAGAAAAGCTGTACTGGGGAGACGCTAAAACGGACAAGATTGAGGTATGTCCAAAACAGTTTTATGCATTGGCTTTATTAATATAATATCCCCATCTTCATCACTATGTAATACAATACAGCAGTGAGTGGTATCCTACTGACCCTTATTTCAGTTCACTCGGGTAGTCTTCACAGTCATTAAGATGCTAGACTGGTGCCAGGATGTGTCAATGGAAAGATTCAGGAAGTCAGGCTGGTCTTGAGCTGAGAACCACTAGTGATTTCAATCTAATTAAACAAACAATATAGTGTTATGTGTATGGACAAGGTTTGGACATAACCAAATGTCTTTTAGTTGAACTTGTATAATATATACTACTCACAACAAATTTGGGATATTGCCTTTCATTTGAAATTACAGTTCCTATAGTTCAATATAACCTATAACCATAACTCATCACCTGGTTATACTTAAATACCTGCTTTTATTAAACTTTTCATTATCATTGTGACATGAACATTTACCATTTTTCACAAATTTCACCCAAAGTCCAATATCCCTAACTTTTTGTGACTAGTGTTAAAAAGGTGGTATTAGGAATTGATGTATTTATGTATATATGTATATCTGAAAAGTGCACAGCAACAAAAACAGTAGCCTGGAAATTGTGGTAACTGATACAAAACTACATTGTGCGTAACCATTTATGTTCTATATGTATGTGCTTTCTCACATTATTGGGCACTACTAAAGCATGTCTTTGTTTTGCGTGTCAGTAGTAAGTCTTTTTCCCCTTAAGTGATGCATAGATGAAAACCATCAGGAAAGCATAGTTTGGGCCTCTCAGACTGTCTGCACAGGAGCAAACCATTTCCTTTCTAAAAATATATCTCTGTTGTTGCCCATAGTCAGTGTGTCTGGGACAGAGGGAAAGCTGACCACTCTTGACTGAAACATTTCACACAAAAGGGCCTACGGTTGGGAAAAATGCCGACTTTGTTGCAATAATGCACATTGCCATTAATCCCGGTACAGGCGTGTGGTATGTTGTGTTTGTGTGTCTGAGGTGGAATTTCCCCCGCTTTAGGCCCTCCACCTTGTTTCAATAAGCCGTCTTCATGCCTGTGTTTTGTTCCTACAAGAGCCAGACTCATCCTTACAAGACTTTTTGCACCAAAGGCCGTAAAACAGTTTCAAATTATTTATTAAAAACAATATTGATTTTGGCTTCAAAACAGTCTCTGGTTGAATGTTCATACTGGATTTGAACACAGAGCAACTGAACAGTGAAGAAGATTTACATGTTTTTCTTGAAATAAAAAGCTGTTGTGGTTATTAAAGGAGTGCAGGTTTCTTTAGCTCAGACTTAGGCTTAGGCTCTGTATTGGCCCTTTTCCACCAGTACATACAAGCCTGGTTTGGCCTGGTTTTCACACTTTAAATTAGGTGTTCGCACGTGGAAGAGGTCCTATTTCAGTACCTGCTTCTCCTGCTTCAAAAGCCTTGTACAGTTATTAACGTAACAGTGTTCAAGTTGTATCCATTGTACCCTACGCTTCAAGGACTTGTTGTTTCATACTTTCAGAGAAAATTAAACAGCTTTTTTATCACTTCAGATTCATATCTTTCTTACTGTATACATTACAGAGATTGTCTTGTATATTTTATTGGCCCATTGTCAGTCCAAGCACAAAGTGGCTTTTGCTTTAATGTATCCCATATTTGTACAATATTATAAGCATGAATTCAAGATGCTACTAGACAAACAAGTGTATATCTTCTTTATACTTGGACACTTCAAGATCACAGAGAGTTTATACAGTTGCCCTTGATCTTTGAAAACCAAGCTGAATATGTAAAACTTTTATGTTGGTCCAGTAAGAAAAACACCTGTTGCTGAGTTTGTCATCACTGTTTCCAGATGTGACTACACAGTGTCTGGAGCACATGTGTGAGAGCTGCTGCAGATCATATGCATCGCATTAAGATGGTTATTATGTGGTCTTATTGAAGCACTGTTGTGGTCAGAGTTTACACTTGTGGCCTACAGCTGTGTTTGTTTTTTACTATTGGTTGTGCAACAAATACAACTCACTTTTGAAATGGAATTATATTATTATTATTATTATTATTATTAGCTATAATATATATATATATAATATATTTTTTCTCAAAATGTTAATATTAGGTTCACAGGCAATTATCCTTGAGCAGTCCCTATATTTATCTAATTACAAGGGTTGTGCCAGTCCCAAGCATGAATAAATGGAAAGGATTGTGTAAAGGAAGGGCATCTGGCATATAAGACGTGTCACATCAATATACAGATCACTGCACACTAGGAGGCAGATGATTTGCTGTTCCTGATGGAAAAGCCAAAAGGAAAAAAAAATCACCAATGATATCTCAACATAGGCTTTTATAGACAAACATAAAAAAACTTGTATGTGTTGTTCTTAGGGCCCTGAAGCAAATCCAAAACCATATTGACTCAGGTGTTTGTTGGCAGTACAAGAGAAAGTAGAGTGAATTGCAATAGTAAACCAGAATACTCTAGTGCATTTTAAAATATACTGCAGAGCTAGACTAATTAGGGGTCAACATAAGTGGGTGAAAAAAGATACCAGTGAACAGAGCTAAAATCCAAATAATATTTCTCAAATTTCAACCTGAAGGGTGACTGAGGCAGAGTTAGTATGTCTTATTATAATGCAGCTAATACTTTTATAAAATATTGAGCTCAACATATTATTATTTATTTATTTGACAATTTAATAATATAATGGCCTACAAAAAACATTGGTTGATTTAGCTTATTGCAATATTTGTTAAAAAAAATGTGTTCAGCCCCACTACAGATACTTTGTATATTCAATCTGCAGAGCCCATGCATGTACAACTATCCACATCCATCACCACACAGCAACATCAAAACTCCAAGTTAACACTTAAAAGCCTCACGGTGAGCATTCAACAGATTTGACCATTTTTCACTTTTCTTTAGTTTGGTTATACACCTCTTTGTTTGTGCGAGTGCTTCTTTTGTGAACGTAGGCGAACGCTTCAGTGATGGTCCGACCACTGCCTGCATGTCTGATGAGACCTTTGTTAGTTTAGGCCACTCTCTTTATTTTCGCTCCCCTTTTTTCCTGCGTCTATCGAGAAAAGAGATGTTCTCACACCAAGAAGATGAAAACGATGCGGAATAAAAAAAAAAGTCCCAGCCCATAATTCTCCCTGAAAAGCCAGAAGAGTGCAGAGGTCCTACAAAGGGAGCCTCTCTGACATCTTTTCACTGGGATGACCATGTCTAATTGTGTCACTCTGATAAATAGTTTTTTTGTGTTGGGGTCAGGAATGTCTTTGGATCAGAGGCCCATTGAAACGTGAATGGTTTTGTTTATCTTTTTGCCTACCCCTCACAACCCCATTTAGTTCAGATAAAGGAACAGAAATGGCTCCTCGCAGCTGTAACAATTGTCAAATCTGATTTCGTTACAGTCCGCACTTGTAATCCATCTATTCTGACCACACAATGTAAGAGCATGTCAAGACGCTGGCGACTAAATTAATACATTTAAATCTTGAAAATATATTGCTTTATTGAAAAAAGAGCTGCATGATATTTGAAAATAATAACAATGCAATAAACAATAGCTAAACATCACAATAACAACATTATTGGATTAATTATTTGGATACCCCTATTAAGCTTAAAACATATAGTATTCAAAGCTCTGGACACGCTGGTCAAAACAGTGGTGAAATCAAGACTTACTAAAATCAGGTTGAAAGTGGGACTAAACCTGACTACTTACCACAACACAGTTTGGTTTAGGGCATCACAGGCTGTCATAGGGGTAACATTTTAGCAATTTTTCAATGCATTGTAGTTTCTTTCAATATGGGTTTTAAGTTTGTTGATATTGCAATACCTTTAGATCTGCAATATATGTACGACCTGAATAAAATCAATGTTTAAATGTTTTGTGTTTTTCAGGTAATAAATATAGATGGCAGTAACAGGCAGGTGCTTTTACAAGACAAGCTGCCTCACATCTTTGGGTTTACGCTGCTCGGGGAATATATTTACTGGACAGACTGGCAAAGACGCAGCATCGAAAGAGTCCACAAGACCACCGCTGTACGAGAGATCATTATCGACCAGCTTCCGGATCTAATGGGGCTGAAGGCAACTAAAGTCACAGAGACATTTGGTAAGAGAGGTGTTGTGAATATGTGAAGAGTAGGCATTACATGAAGTAAAACACCTTGAGTTCCAGTAAAAAAAGTGTTGGTTGTTTTGTAGGTACGAATGGCTGTGCGGATAACGGTGGGTGCAGTCACCTCTGTTTTTGGCGGAGGCAGGCGGTTAGCTGTGCGTGTCCGATGGGCATGGAGCTTCTCTCAGACATGCAGACCTGTGTGGTCCCTGAGGCCTTCCTGCTTTTCACCAATAGGTATTTCATAGTAATACATAATAATAAGGGTAAAGATATTGATATGTCCAGTGGTATGCTAATTTTGATAATCTACAGGGACAGTATCAGGAGCATCTCTTTGGGCACTAACAGTAATGATGTGGCCATTCCTCTGACTGGAGTCAAAGAAGCGTCTGCTCTGGACTTTGATGTGGCTGATAGAAGGATCTACTGGACTGACATACAGTCCAAGGTACAGCGACATTGATTTCATTTGAGTCTTTAATCCAATGTGAAAGTGCACTAATTCCAGGTTAACTAAGATAAATATTTTTTACCTAATTCAGACAATCAGTCGAGCCTATATGAACGGCAGCTCTGTGGAACATGTCATTGAGTTTGGACTGGATTACCCTGAGGGCATGGCTGTGGACTGGATGGGTCGTAACATCTACTGGGCAGACACTGGCACAAACCGCATTGAGGTGGCCAGGCTCGATGGACATTATCGTCAGGTTTTGATTTGTAAAGACATCGACAACCCACGCTCACTGGATAACCCACGATCCCTGGCTTTGGACCCAGCCCAAGGGTAAGGCCTTCTCCACACCCTGACGGAGATTAGATCTGAGATCTGCAATAACTATTTCAAAGAATGATCAACGTGACATAGTGTCTGGTTTAAAATTGATGTTTATGCAAACACAAAGGTGTTGCTTGTCATCGTTTATCCACAACTGCTTTCATTGTCAGAACAGTTTCTTTGACAGTCGTAAAGTCAGTCAGACATCTATACCAGGTGTGTTGCACTTAAAGCTGTTGGTAACAGGGAGATCACTATTTGTGAGTCCATCCACCCTCGCAGTGCCCTGTGTATAGTATGGCAGTGGCCTGTGCCAACATGTTTGACACTCTTTGTGGATGGTGCAAGGCTGATGTCATTTTACAATTGCACACAGTCATTGCTCAATAAACATAAAATTACAGCATGTTTTGTTTAGTGTGAATGAACATATTGTCTCTAGGTACATGTACTGGACGGAGTGGGGCGGTCGACCTCGGATCGCCAGAGCTTACATGGATGGCAGCACTATTGTGACGCTGGTTGATAAAGTGGGACGTGCAAACGGTCTCACTATTGACTATGTAGACCACCGACTGTACTGGACAGACCTGGACACATGCATGATTGAAAGCACCAACATGCAAGGTAATAAGATATATTAACAAAAACACAAATATTGTAATGCCTGACTGACAGAAGTATAACTGTGTGATGTGTGTGCACAGGTTTACAGAGAGAGATCATCATCGACGACTTGCCTCATCCTTTTGGTTTGACTCAGTACAGAGACTTCATTTACTGGACGGACTTTAATCTACGCAGCATTGAACGAGCTGATAAACGCAGTGGTCTTAACCGCACCATAGTGCTACAGGTTTGTACATTTTAGCCATTTTTATATTATTTTATTGATTTATATTCTTAACATAACTTATTAAAGTTAATTTGCTTTAAAAATTCATTTGTGGTACAACCAATTGAGAATGATATTGACATTGCATACTTGTCGTGTGTTTACAGGGTCAGCTGGAGCTGATGTTGGACATCTTGGTGTTTCACTCGTCTCGTCAGGACGGGAACAATGAATGTTCCCAAAACAATGGCAACTGTGCACACCTTTGCCTCGCCACTCCAGCTGGGGCACAATGCCGCTGTGCCTCTCACTACACACTCAATCCTGATGGACGCAACTGTAGCTGTGAGTACTGAGATAACTGTATGGAGTAGGTGTTGCAGAAGTGCAGGAAGGAGTATTACAATAATATATATAATTCAGTATTTTGAAAAACTAAAAAATAATTTAGATTAATTAACCACAACACTGTCTTGTGTTTGCAGCTCCCTCTAGTTTCCTGCTCTTCAGTCAGAAGGCCAGTATCAGCCGGATGGTTCTGGGTGAGCAGAGTCCAGACATAATCCTGCCCATCCATGTTCTGAGAAATGTCCGAGCCGTGAACTATGACCCTGTGGAGCGTCTTATCTATTGGCTCGATGGACGACAAAACATACGGAGGGCTAAAGACGATGGGACTATGGTAGCTCTCACTGCACTGCACATAAGTGAAGTTTACATAAGCCTTTCAGTAGCTGACTTGTATCTCATTTGTTTGTAGGCTACCATTATCGGCAGTACTTTATCAGTGGAGAATCAGCTTCATGATTTGAGCCTGGACCCTTACAGTCGCCACATCTACTGGACCTGTGAGACCACTAACACCATCAACGTCCAAAGAATGGACGGGCACCATGTTGGAGTGGTGCTTAAAGATGACAAAGACAAACCCAAAGCTATTGTTGTCAATGCTGAGAAAGGGTATGTTCCGTCTAATAATTTCTGTGAATCCATTTGTCAATACTTAATCCTCCACTGACAGCCTGTATGATTGTGATTTTTCGGTCCTTTAGGTACATGTATTTTACCACAGTCCAGGAGCGTTCAGCTAAAATAGAAGGGGCCAGTTTGGATGGGACCGAAAGGGAGTCTTTGTTCACCACTGGACTCATCAGACCTGTCGCTCTAGCGCTGGACAACAAACTTGGGAAATTGTTTTGGGCTGATGCTGACCTCAAACGCATTGAGAGCAGTGACCTTACAGGTAAACTTTGAATAATCCTTTGGTAGACCGCACCAGGAACTTTCCCAGGAGCTGAAATGCCCTTTTATGTAGAAAAAAACATATAGCCAGCTAGGGAAAACAGGGCTTTAAAGGGACATGCACCTGATCTGCAATTTATTTTTTATCAAAGGGGGAAATGAGTGATCAATTCAAAGTGCGTTTGATGTGTCTTTTTCTACAGGAGCAAATCGTATCGTACTACAGGACTCCAACATCCTCCAGCCCATGGACCTCACGATCCTTGGAGACCATCTGTACTGGATCGACCGGCAGCAGCAGATGATTGAGAGAGTGGACAAACTGACCGGAGACAGTCGCACCCGGATACAAGGCAGAATATCCTACCTGACCTCCATATACGCTGTGGAGGAGGCAAACCCACCAGACTTTGGTATGGTTTCCTAATTCCTACACCTATTGTGGGGAAACAGTTACTAGTGGTTTCTGATTATAATACATGTTTTGTCTTTATTATCGGCAGCATCCCACCCTTGTTTTCATGACAACGGAGGCTGCTCTCACATCTGCATCGCCAAAGGTGATGGGACGCCTCGCTGCTCTTGCCCCATGCACCTGGTTCTACTGCAGGACCTGCTGCACTGTGGAGGTAATGAAAGGTTTTTTATCCTAGGGCTGAAAAGCACAATATCAAGCACAATATCCTTTACACTAATTTACATCGTCAATATACATTAACATACATCACATTTTATTACTAAATCAAATCTTAAATTAAGTTAAAATAATGTGTGATCAACTTATTCCTGATAAAGTTCTGGTTTCAGTTTTGATTTTGTCCCATGTCTATAATCAATATTGCATTTTTTGTGACCTTACTATGTACTTCTAATCTAACTCCGTTTCTTTCCTGTCCTTCTTTAGATCCCCCAACCTGCTCCACCGAACAGTTCACCTGCTCCACTGGTGAGATTGACTGTATCCCGATGGCGTGGCGCTGTGATGGGTATCCTGAGTGTGATGACAGCAGTGATGAGGAGAACTGTCCCGTGTGCTCAGCCTTCCAGTTTCAGTGTGACAAAGGCGGCTGTATCGACGCACAGAGACGCTGTAACGGTGAACCTGACTGTGCAGACCACTCCGACGAACAGGACTGTGAACGTAGGTTACTCTCCACATCTGCAGAAAATGATACAAATGTGTGTAAATGAAGCATCTATAAACTGATTATTAATTGAAATATTGTTTTTCTTCAGTTCAATTGGATGCTACTTTAAAGACAAAAAATATTTGATCAAAACATTCAAAAGTCTAACATTTAACTCCTGTGGGCTTATTTTAGCAAAACTTATAGTAACTTTTTTTTATCTCTTTTTAATTGTAATAATTTATTTACAACTTTTTTACTCTGTTATAGTCATCTGTGCTCCAAATCAGTTCCGCTGTGGGGACAACCAGTGTATCACAAAAAAACAGCAGTGTGACAACTACTCAGACTGTCCTGATGGATCAGATGAGCTTGATTGTGGTAAGGACTACTTTGTTTTCCAAAAATCATCCAAAACTGATTGAACTACCTAAACATACAAATCTATGTTTATTCTTTTTCTATCTTACGTTTGTTTTTGTTTTTTTTCTGCAGAGTTTGTCTCACCTTCCTCTAGTGGTATCCCGACCACAGGCTCCAGAACCATTGGCCTGGTCATTGCCATCATCCTGCTGGTGTTTGTGATCAGTGGTGCGTATTTTGCGTGCCAGCGTGTGGTGTGCCGTCGATACAAGGGTCAGAGCAGTAGCTTCCCTCATGAGTACATCAGTGGGACGCCCCATGTACCCCTCAACTTCATCGCTCCCAGTAACGCCCAGCACGGCACTTTTCAAGGTAAGTCTCAAGCTCAAAGTAGTAACTGCTTTAACGGTATTGGTCTGTTCATTTTGGATTCCTCCACATACTAGTCATATAAACTTAGTATTATTGGTGAAATTTGTGGATCTCAATATCTCTTGAAAGTAAAAGTAGGGTCTTTATATAAAAAAGGTGATAGTAACGTATAGGTCTAGTTGCAAATATTCCTAACTTTTAGTAACTATATTTCACAACTCATGTATATAATTGTCTATCAATAAAGAGAGGTCATTGCAAAAACATTTCTTTTAGAACATATCACCATCTCTAATAACCACTGTATTCAACCATAAGGATAACACATAGATGCTTATTTAATCTGATATACAGTCATTGAAGAGTATATATATATATATGTCCTTTCTTCTTCTTTCTGTACAGGAATCTCTTGTGGTAAGTCCATGATGGGTTCGGTCAGTTTAATGGGCAGCAGCAGCAGTGGAGCTCCCCTCTACGACAGAAACCATGTAACCGGAGCCTCATCCAGCAGCTCATCCTCCACCAAAGGCGCCTTTTACCCCCAGGTACGCAACCTACCACATCTGCACACACCTCTCCTGTCTGCAGTCCATAGTGTTAAAAAATACAAAGTAACTAAATTTGTGATAAAATCTAAATTGTGATCCTGGCTTAATAAAATTGTGTTATTATATTGTTACCATATCTCCAGTCCATAGTAACAGAGTTTGTTTATGTTTGTAGATCCTGAACCCTCCTCCATCACCAGCAACAGACCGCTCCCTCTACAACACAGAGGTTTTCTACTCCTCCAACAGCCCGTCTACAACTAGGTCATACAGGTAATACATTTATTAATTTTATTCATTTTTCAAAAACAATTGTTCTATTATCAGTGTCTAAGATTCTACTACTCTGGAGTTTTTTGCAGTTGGTTTAGTTTACTTTTTGGCCTGGCATAGATCTGGTTCAGTTCTGGTTTTTAATGCATTATTCTCTATATGCATTTAAGTGGTGTTTGAAAAGAGGTAGTACTGTCAGAGATTATATAGTCAAAACTTTCTCTTCATGCACTGAAAAGTAAAACAGTCAATTTACTTAAGTAGATCATTCCAACTAGAAACTAGGCCTGTGCTGTCGTCCCCGACAGCAAGGTGTATATCGGCGAAAACGGCCCCGTACGTCTGCCCCGTACGTCTGCCCATACGTGCTACAACTGTTACCAATGGGACCTTA
>JAVQKC010140994.1:0-31569 GCA_036025475.1 Philypnodon macrostomus
TCATTTTATGAAGTAGTATTACTAAAGTCACTTTAACCTGCTGTCACCTTTGCAATATATGTATTGCGCAATGTCCCTGTCAAACAAACAAACAAACAAATAAATAAATAAATAAATAAATAAATAAATAAATAAATAAATAAATAAATAAATAAATAAATAAATAAATAAATACTGTATATGCCACACAGCTTATTAATTTCTACATTGTACAGTCAAGAAGAAATAGATATAATAATAATATAATATATCATAAAGCTATCATACAGGCAACATCACGTGGTGTGTCCTTGTTTATTAATATCTTTTGGGTCATAAATTATAAAATGGGGGTATGTCCTTGCAGTCGAGATGTCTCAATAACAAAGACTGGGACTGACATTTATATAACAAGAGTGACATTCATTTTTATCCTGCAAATGTCACTTCTTTGAGCATAATGTCAACTGAACGGAGTCACTGTAAAACGTGCTGCGCCTCCTCCATAGGTTTTCATTTGTGTCTTGTGCTGTGACGTATGCTTCTTAGGTAAATGGTGTTAGTTTAAGACTCTGGTAATGTAGATTTAACACTGTAATAATGAAGCTTTAACATTTATGAGTGCAAGCCCTTCAATTGGCCACATAATGAGCAGAATGTCAATAGGCCCTTGGTAAGACCTAGCCAGCAGCGGTAATGTGGCCTTTAGCCTTTAGTACACAGGGATAATTTCATGCATGCAGTAAAATGCACAGTAGATATGTCTAATTGAAGTACGTAGTTGTCCCTGTAAGACCTATTGTAGATCTTATCTGTGCTCAGGATGCCGCCTGTTGTCTTTTGGCTGAGCTTCATGTGGGGTCATGTTTCAAGGCTCTGGCATGTTTCCTTTGTGTAGCGCTTTATCTCAAATCACAATTCTTACACTTAGGCAATTTGTACCCTTGTTAAGTGGACTTTCAATTCAGATTATGTTGAACCCGTGGTAATAATAGGCTTGGTAGTGTGCCAGCATGGCTCACTTGGCATTTACCCCACTGTAATTCCGATTTGTCAAGGGTTAAGATGACTGTATCCCCCTCTTCCATGGCCTCTCGTCTTCAGGCTAAACATATTCAAGTGTAATTCTGCTCTGGCACCGTAAGCAGGGGCCTGGTAATGTTACAGGGTCAAGTGCCATTATCAAGGGCATTTACACATTGAAACCGGTCCAATATTAAGCCCCCACTCTAGATTTGGCATATTTAGCATCCATTACATACAATCCAAAAAATTAAGTTTTCCTGAATGATTGTGATCAACTAGTGTTTCAGCAAATATCTGATTTCATTCGTGAGAAGGTTTGAGCAGTGTGACCTCATGTTTGCACACTTTTAGGACTTTAGGAGTCTTTTGTTGACAATGTGTGGGACGGTACATTCCAAGTGTCCTGCATGTCTTCTACTCAATTGCGTTCCTTGTTCTTGATGTCTCTGAAAAAAGCACAGTTTTGGTGACATGTGAATGTGAACTACAAGTCAGACTGTTCACATCAAGTATTGCATTATTTGTATGGTGTTTGTACGGGTTTAGAAAAAATGAATTGAAAATATGTTTGAATGTATTATAGTTACTTACTTACATTGCCACATTTAGTTCAAACCACTCAAACTGTCCAATTAAAAGCACATAGATCTTGTATGTTCTATAATGAAGATCCCTTTTGTTTAAACATTCTAGAACATGTCCCCCAGAAATGGAACAGCATTTTCTATGGAGAAATTAGCCAAATCAATGTGGGTTTGTTAGCTGTTTTATTTGATGTAGCGTTAAGCATACAATATTAGTATTGAGCTAAAGACCTAATGATTGTTTGGTTTTTAGAATTTATTGGACCAGATATTTGATAGCTAGTGCTAATTTCGCCATAGAAAATGCATTACGGTCAGTTTAACATCCGGGTACACTTTCTAGACACAAAAAGGGTCTATACAATAATATTATGTACAGTTATATTCCAGTTCATCTTGTGGCTTGGTGTTGGCTGAGTCAGAAAGAGAAACCTCAGATACCCGCTACATCTGTGGTGCTATTCTCACCACCTCACTGGCCTTTGTGCCTTTGTTGGTGCCATTCGTCTGATGTGTGTTTTCCGCTTCTGTAAAGAGGCTTCATACACAGAACAAGTGCTCATTCATTAACAATAGCTTTGATGCTAACAGCTGCGTTTTGTATCTGTAGCCAGCATCTTCTGTGGTTAGTTTTTTCATCTTCCATTCTTTATCCGAGTTTGATTAACACTGTTTTTAGACAGCAGACAGATGGTAGAAGATTTTATGATTCACCACAGGTTATATTCAGAGCAGCGTTTGCAGAAGAGTTTCGCTTGGCATTTCTAGTGCTTGGTGGAGGTCTTTTTTAACAACTACGACTTTGTAGTTACATACTCAGTCAACTTCAGCATTCAACCAAATTGAATCCTCATGGTGCTTGTTATACCCACTGTTTGCGCATTCATTCAATATTTTCTCCTGTTGGCTCACAAATGGTTAGAGCCTATGACAGCTATAGGCCTAAGGTGGGGTACACCCTTGACAAGGGCACTGCCTGACAACCACTCACATTCTTTCACTAGGGTGATTTTAGATTTGCAGTATACATTCAACGTCTTTAGGCAGTTGGAGGAAGCCAGACAGTGTAAAACGTGTCAAAATCTTCAATTGCTTTGTTCATTAATTAAAAAATAGCAAGCAATAAATGGGGTATATTCTGATAAGATGAGAATGAAAAACCTCACTATTCTATTCTCAGCAGTGAATTACTTCAGTTCTACTCTGATGATCCACAAGCTTGCCAAACGCCATTTTCAAAGTAACATGTGTGGATCCAAATACTGAGTCAGCCTCTGGCATGACACAAACAACAGAATAACAAGCAGAGAACATATTTCAGATAGGTGTGGTGCAGGTAAAGCTGCCGCACTGGCTCTGTGCAGATTAGATACAGCTGACATGTATCAAAGGTCAACACTCTCAGGATAAGTAGCATTCAAACTGGCCTGTGCAGTATCATTGGACTCACCATTTAATTCAACATTTTATTAGGGGTGGAAGAAATGGCAAAAATATAATATTTATATTTTATTAAATCAAGATCACAATTTAGATTTGATCACGATTTCACTTGCCTTTGTGTTTCAGAAGGCTGCTTCTATTAGTGTCTTCATAAAACCTTATTAACTACAAATTCAATGTACCTCCAATCCAATGTTCTTCACTCACCGCTATTTAGTTATTGAAGAGCAGAGCATAAACTAGGCCTACACTGTCCAAGCACCAACGGGCACCTCAATCAGACATTGTGTGATTTCTAAGCACTTAAGAGGCCCTGCCCCAAACCATGACAAACATGGGAAGGGTCTATTTGACTTTTTTGATGTTTGTGATTTTTTTGGCCAAAATTTAAAAAATTGCCCTAAAACTACTTCTTCTTTCAGTCTATAGGGGGCGCTATAGAGGTAACTGGCATCATATTGGTCAGATGTGTTCAGGGCGATTTTGTTTATGTTCAGGAGGATTAATGGCTCAATTAAAGTGCTTCAGGGCATTAATTAGTTAATTATTTAATTGTCATTAATCGTAGAAGTAGCAATCTCAATCCAGTTAAGCGTCTTCATGATATGTAATTGTCCAGAAAAGTTGAAAAAGACTTTTTGAGTTATTGCGTTCACAGTTTAGGTCATTAATGAATTAATTACTAGGGCTGTCAGTGTTAACGCATGCGATTAATCAAAAGTTATTGCTGCATTATTGATCAATTAATACAGATTAAGCACACTACTGTTTTGGCCGACATCCTCCTCAGCGCAGAGGAGAGGGGAGGGAGAAAGTGGGCCGTAGCGAGCGTGAAACTGCCGCCTGCAGTCAGAGCGAGTGTGGAGAATCCCGCTCCTGCTGTCTTAAACCGTGTTTTTCTCACAATATATTTGCTGTAGTTTTACGAAAACAGCTGAAATCAGTCGTCTAGATGTCCTGTCTAAAGTATTTGCAGTCAATTCGGTCTGCAGTCCCCAAATGGCCCTGTGTAGTGATGAGGAAGTAGAGCTGTGGCTGTCTGACCGGAGCAGTGCGGCTGGAACAGGGGCAGCGATAGAAGCTTTAGGGGGTTAGGGGTGATAGCTCTATATGAGGCCCAACATAAAAGAAAAATCACAAAAAAGCAAATGTAAAAATGAATCATGATTAATCGTGATTAATCACAGTCCATAGGTGTGATTAATCTGATTAAGAAAAAGAATTGATTGACATCACTATTAATTACTTAATTAATATTCATTGTAGAAGTAACAAAATCAATCCAGTTCGGCGTCTTTATGATATGTATCTGTGTGCAAAAGTTGAAACTGATCTGCCAATTAGTTTTTGAGTTATTGCTTTCACATGTAGGATCTGCGGAAGTGGACCAACGTGATTCCATAATATCGTCGTTTTGCCAATATAATGAACAGGCTGTCAAAGTCAATGAACTTGACAGATTAGCAGATCGTCATAACTTCATATCCCGATTAGATTCTTTTTATTGCTATATTGCCCACCCTTACATCATATTATAAAGTAATGTGGGTGCACCAACTGCTGTTTTTAGCAGTAGCAGCATGTAGTTTACCAGTTAATTACAGTCTTTGTACTGTGGCAATTCTCTAGTGAGACATCCTGACATGTAGTTGGAGGAATGTATGTTTCTTTTTTTATTTGATTTTGTACAGTACTATAGAAATGTTTTGTTATTTATTTTTTATTTTTCATAGTTTGTATTTTCACACATTTTTATGCAGTACATTCACTACTGTTAGAAAGTGTGAACATAGGAGACATTTGCCAAATACAGTACACACTGGTTTGAGTTTGGCTGCATTAAGACTATCCTAATCCATCATAGCCTGCTGCATTATTTATCACCTGACTTCCCACCATGCATTTGGGCAAAATGTTGTGTGTGGTGGAAAATGTGCTGCTCTAATTTGTCAACACAGGGAGACGTGTTATTTACAGAACCTTTTCTTCACAAGGACGCTTATATGGATTTTTAATTTATGTGTCGGAGAGAACGCTGGTGTTTAGTCAAAGCTGCCAATATCACTAATATATTATCTGTAACCCTGTGTCCATGTTAGTGCATCATAATCATAATCATATTATTCATACCACTGGGCCTCATGGAGACCTGATAGACAAGTTGATGCAAATCAGCTCTCTCCTTTAGGGCGCCAAATACATTTGGTGATACCTGCATGTCATGGGATAATAGAGGCCTGC
This sequence comes from Philypnodon macrostomus, assembly GCA_036025475.1. Lineage (NCBI taxonomy): Eukaryota > Metazoa > Chordata > Actinopteri > Gobiiformes > Eleotridae > Philypnodon > Philypnodon macrostomus. The sequence goes on from JAVQKC010140994.1 coordinate 5,274, forward strand.
TCGCGCTCTGATTGTATGCTGTTTGAATGTGCCCTAAATTGGATTTATATGATGGACAGACATTCACAGAAACGTGTCATGAGGTCATGACGTCCTTGATGTCCATTAAACTGACCTCATATAGAACCTATATTGTTATGTGTCTTAGCTGCATGCAACTGTATGGTATGACCTATGAGATTTGTGCATTCTATTCCTTGTGGATAGATGGTGTTTCCTCACCTGGCTCCTCTGTGCTCAGACATACATGAAACTGTGTGTATAACTGTGTGTGCATATGTGTGTGTGTGTTGTGTTTGTGATGGGTGTGGGGTATTGGTGATGGAGCGTGGGGTGTTGGTGATGGGGTATGGGGTGTATGGAGGGAGAGGGGTTGTTGGGCATTGTTTTTAATTTGGTAAAGCACTTTGTGTTGCATTTATAAATAAAGTTTTGATTGATTGATTGATACCGTATTCTGCAACTGGATCATTGTTGTGTGTGTCTGTAATTTTATGTGTTGAAGGTTCAGCATAAACGCATTGTGCATTCAGGTATAGCTGTTTGCTTATTGTGGATCTCAACATGCTGAAGAAAGTGTCTGGTTGAGAGCATGCAAATACATCATGCTTTTTCTTCAGCCTTTCAAATTGTATTTATTGTGGTAGGAAAGTTTTTTGATTGCCACTAACTCTGACAATGATCATCAATGTCCAGTCATTGACCTCAATCCGGGAATCCTCTAATTCAGGTGTAAATGCTTTATCCACCAACCCCATAAAATAGTAACCAGTCTAGTCTGGAGTACAGATAGCATTATCTCATGGGGCCAATGCCTTCATGGAGTAAACTTGTGACATGCAGCTACTTGAGTCCCAAGTCCCACATGAGAAAGGGTCTCAGGAATATGCTGTGGTATCAAAAACCTGTGTGGTCTGCAATGGCAATTATACAGTCATGTTCAATTTGTAGCTTCTTGTCAATAACTGAAGCTATCAGGGTCACTGTTCAAGACTCTCGGGATGTATTGATCTGTGTTGCTCTTTTGCATTACTGCGGATCTATAGCTGCATGTCCGATAGACTTTACTCACGATTAATAGGAATAATTTTGTTAGTTTTAATAGGTGCACATGACGTGAAGATAGGGAGAAGTTAGAGGACACACACTTTATAAAGAAGTGTCTAGGTAAGGTATAAGAAATGACACTATTATTTTATCCAACAAAATGATTTGAGTTATTTATTGTATTGTGTTAACCCTCTCAACATAATACAGTTGTTTCTGTCCTTAAGCATAGGAGTATAAAGCGATTGTGATCTAAACTTGCATTAGTCATATTTAGGTTTAATGCTGCTGTGCCCATTCTTTACATTTTTATCCATATTAATCATCCATAACTTTTGCAGCATTAAACTGCATCCATTACTTGCACCAAACTCCGTCATGGATTACAGGGAGCATAAATAATCTGTATAGGTCATCATCTTTTCACCATTGCTCACTAAGCCTATGGCACTAAATGAACACTATGCAGACTTTGTGCTTTTATTATTTTGATCCAGTTCATGCATATATCCAGTTTAGGGTTGTGATCCCTCAAAGTGATGTGAGTGAAAGCATTCAACCTAGTATGGCTTGCATTTCAACATTAGTTAGTCTAGTTCAGGGGCGTCCAAACCTTTTTCACTGAGGGTCACATTGTCTGTCTCTTGTATCTGTTTCTGTATCTGACACATATGATCTGGCTGGTTTTTATTTAGCTTTGTGTCCCTCTATATTATAATCACACTGAAAAGTAGAAAGCTATCATGTTACACAATCAATGCTTTCTTTTAGTTTCATTATGTAGACACCCCTGGTCTAGTTAATGTGTAAAGACAAAATAAAAGCTATTAATTATTTCTCTGCTCATTATCTTATTTTCACTTAACCCATTTTCTCATCAAATGTGAAGCAAAAGTTCAGCGTTATCCCACTTTTGTAATTTGTAATACAAAAAGAGAAAGTAACAATGTTAATATGTGACCAGGACATATGATTATACTCTCTGGCACTTGAGATAAACTGCTCTCTGTCCTAATTATCATTGTCATAAAACAATAAAAGGGAATAACATTTATTAAAATGAAAGAGCCAACTCTGCAGATTACTATTACTACAATAGCGCAGAGAGAAGCACAACGAAATATGCACCTATGTACTGGATAAAAAACCCTATAGGCTTAGTTTACTGTGCTTACTGAATGCTAACTGATGTTTAGCTTGTCACCATGTCTGTGTTTAAACCATTGTGTTGTTTGTGCACTGAACTTTGTGATTCAGATCTGAAGGCAAGAATATTAACAATTAAATGTCTCTTGTACTAGTAATCACACACAGGCGACTTAAACACCTGAAATACTGTAAAATATGTGATGAATGAATGTGATTAGTTTCAGCATTCAAAAAAAATTAGACAAATCAGACAAATAGGTGAATATAAGTGTTCTTACAGGCCAGGATTAATGTCTGTGTACTACTTAAAACAAGTTCAAAATACTTAGCACGGATGTAATATCAGTCAGTTAGAAGTTTGTGTAGTTGCTTACCAAAGGTGGGAAATGCACTGTGCGTTACGAGACTCCGAAATGATGCATGATGTAACCAAACCATCACAAGTTTTAACTTCAGGTGAAGCACATCTAAACTTAGACTAGAGCCTATATCAATCTCCCAATAGTTGTGAACATACTGAGACATTGATTCTTCAGAGCAGGTCTACCTCCAGTGGTGCATGCTGCTGCTTTGGGTCCAGATCTGAAAGCTTTTAAAAATCATAGGGTTTGGTTAATCTCTTGGGAGGCACAGCAGTGGACATCACCAAGGATTATAGAAGTATATTAGTGTCTGGATGCATTAGAGTGTATTAGATAGCTTTGAGGTGAAACATATACTAATGCACCAGACTCAGAATTACTGCATAATCTGCATTTAATTGCCCGAGTTTTGTTGTGATAATGGCATTATCTAATGGAGGAGGCCTAAAAAGACTGGGACGAGGAACGAGAAGCAGAGGAAATGGAACAGTTAAGGTTACACAGGGTCACAAACAGACAAGCTGTTTGGTAATGGTATTTGGCTTGTATTTAGTTTCACACTGTGGTATTGACCAACTGTATGGGTCTTTTTAAACTCTTAAGAAGGACACTGCAGTTGTTTGGTACTTTTTGGTGGGATTTAAGATTATGAACAATTTTAGAACATTTAGATGTTTTGGGGATTTCCCCTTTATTAGATTAGGACATTGAAGTAGTGGCAGGGGATTATGGAGCCAAGAGCAGGGTGAAGTTTGAATATTTTAACATTGATAATATCTCTTAATAAACTAAAACATTAACACAGTCAATTCTACAATAGACTGACATTTATTAAGCCCCTATGCTTAAAGACAGCCTCCCCAGGCAGTCCCTTAATTAAAGCAGCCCATGCATCAATACTGAGAAAAATATGCAAATTCCTGATGCATCTGTTTAAATCCATGTTAGATTGCTGCTGGGGCAATCTGTCGGGATCAGTGGGCAGCCGCAGTGCTGTGCCCGTCTCCAGTTCTTGAGCCAGGATCTTGGTCAGGATAAACCGAGGATTAACCTAATGTGCATGTTTTGGGTTGATGGGGGAAACCGGATGAAACCCACCCAGACACGGGGAAACATGCAAACTCCACACACTCGAACCGGGGACATTCTTTCTGTGAGGTGACCACCGTACAATTGACCCTTCCACAAATGATGCCTGGAACTAAGCTGTGCATGCATCTTGTGCTTCAAAAGAATGTTATTTTCTATTCATTTTAATAGGAGAGAAAAACAAAAACATTTAAAAGCATGTTTTGGGACAGCCAACATAAATGGTTGTTGTGATATATTTGTTAAAAATGACTCACTACATTTTTCAAGTTAACATTTCAAGTTAACTTATTAAAGTAAGATTTATGATTAAACCTGACTGACTCTTTTTGTAAGTACTTAAAAATTAAAAAAAACCATTTTATTTTATGTTAAATGCTACATCAAATAAAACAGCTGAGCTTTGCAAATGGGTCAGTTCATGCAGTTCTGGTGTGGTTAGCACACTTCTACTGTCACACGTGCTACACTGATGCAGACATTCAAACTGCAGTGCCATTTTTGTCTGAAATTTCTATTTCAGTCAGCCTACAAAATAACCTGAACATTTATTCACAAAAAAGTTCTCTATCTAAAAAAAATATTATTTTATTAGTTGAAATGCCACATAACTGAAAAAGGGGATGTGTTATTTTTTCAGCTTAATCCTTGACAGTTGAATTTGAACGTATGGATTTTTGAATTTGAAATACTTGCTAAAGAGCTGTGTAAAATAGATGCAGCTCATCTTCGGTGCTGGGGTTGGCTCAGTGGTTGGAAAGTTATTTCCTTCTGGCCCATAATCATTAAAAACACAGACACCAGAAGATTTTTTTGTCTCAGATTTGGCTCCTCTGAATGAAACTGCCATCAACCAGAAACTACACCAACACACTAGACTTGAGATTTCAGATGAGACGCTGCCTGAACAAACATAATTACTGCTAATTTGGGGGATTCCTGAGACTAACGGACAGATAAACATTGCAATTGAGCCATATTTTAAAGTTTGTGATCTATTTTGATAAGTAAATGAAGTTCACCAGGCTAAAGACCATGGTTGTACATTAGCATAGTATCCCTGTTTGATGACCCTGAATTATGCAATAGTTTTTATTCAGTTAAGTACAAAATTACTGCATTCGAGAGCTGAATAAAAATAGTCTCTCAGGGTTAGCGGATACACTATTGTGAATCACAGTGAGTAGCAAAAGCATGTCATTTATGGGCTATTGCATTTTGTGTATTTATGCTGCACAAAGTGGACGTAGTTGAGTATCTTGTAAGCTACCATTATGAATCCTGGCTTCTGTGTTTGTATAGTTTTACAATCCCTGTATTTAATCTCTACTGTTAAGGGATTAATATGGACAGAGAGCAGCTGCAACTGTTGTGACCCAGACAAAAGAAAGTCAACGAAATGTTAATCTTGTGGTTACAACAATAACATTCTGTTAATGTTAATGCTCTGAGGATTTTTTTTCCTTTTCATCATGTGTGAAAAGTAGACATCACTATCCCATCTGCATTTTCTTTATTCTGATGCTCAGAACTGAATGCATTATGCTGCCTAGGCTTTGTTTTGCCTTAAGAAGTGGTTGTGCAGGTGTAACAGTGTGGCTGAAAGTGGCTGGTGAATGTAGATCCAAGTGCATTGTGGGATCTGAATAATGAAAACAAAAGTGGCATTTAGTGGCACCCAGACAGACTTAGTGATGATGTGTTCCTGTATATATGCAAAATGTAAAATCCTATTTTGGAAATCTGTTTGGAGAAACACACCACTGAGTGACTGACATCTCTAATGATAAACAACATAGACTGAAGTATCAACAGTAAACATTTTACTTAGATACAGTATGGTGCGTCCCCAGTATTGCCGTTTATACCTTCAGTAGTAATGACTAATCCTTGAGGTTTAAGTAGAAAAAAAAAGTACAATTTCAGAGCATTTCTGAAATTCAAATGAGATTTATCTTTGTTTATCTGCCTGTTGTGTGGGTTAAGGTATAGATAGATAGGTATAGATGGCTTATTTGTACTTCCCTTATTGACATCTTAGATCAGGGGTCGGCAAACTTTTTGACTCAAAGTCCACATGGGGTTTAAAAATGTGCCAAGTGGGCCGGCTGATATTTTATTCTTTGCAAACTGCAACAATTTCTTGACAAATGAGTTGACCTCAGTGAAAGAATATGTCTGTGGAGTTAACTGGTTACTGCAGGTTATAACAACGTGAGTGATAAATTGGCAATATTTGATCATTTAAAAAATATGAGAAAATGCTTGGCTGCCGCAGTTTGCCCACCCCTGTCTTAGATGAATGTCACTCCCAACCAACAAAAATATTACAGGCTTTATTTTCGGAGGTAATCGTTTGAGTTTTGTTCGGGAATATTGTTTTCTTCTTCAAACTTTTATAGTATGCGAGTATCTTGGTCCTCTTTGTTACATCCACATTTGGCCTATTTCTACAATGGTCCAGAGCGTGTCCTTAGAATAAGCCTTATAATATTGTTTGTGGAGGTCACCAGCCTGATAAAATCACAGCCCACAGCCTGTTCCTCCACCTCTAACACCCTCGTCTCAAGCAATCAGCCTTCCCACGATGATCTGGTTTTCTGATTATCAGTGATGCCAATGCAATCCAAAAGAAAACAAATGAGATTTTTATGAGGAGCTCTATCAAACAAACTTGACTTTTCAGAAATATATATCATTGTAATGTTTCCTCATCAAAACATTACCAGAGATGTATGATGCATGTTCAAATAATCCTGTATGGTGAGGCACTGACCCTCTTTAGTGCTGAAACCACCAACTCGTTACTATGTATTTTGTTTTGACTGTATTTATGGGAGTCTTTATATGACCCCTCTGCAATAACAAAAGGCACCAAAGATTGTAATTAATTTGTGGAAAATAAAAATAGATTGTATATTAATATAATTTTAACTGAAGAAGATTTACATTTTTAGAGGTTGCTAGAAAACAGTATCCGACCTAATCCAACCCTTACAGTGTGTTAGAAATAAATAAAAGCCAGTGAATATGGTGCCAGAAACTAGGATATTCTTTTGACAGGGTCTCCTGATCCTCTCTTGACACGTGCCAAGATTTCTGGGATGATTCATGTCAATGCCCCGTTTCATAACATGATTCCTGCTGCTTTTGAGCCAGTGTCACACGGATGTACAGCTGCTGTGAGAGGTTTTAAAGAACATACACGATAGGGGAAATTTATAATTCATCCATTCATCAAGTAGCATTGAACTCCTTCACCATGACCATTGTTCCAGTCATTGGTACCTGTCTGCCATTATCACAGTGTTCAAGTTGAATCCTGCCTAATGCTAAAATATAGGCCCTCGGTGTTGCAAATTGCACTAGTTTTGTGAGACACTTTCTCCGGCTGATTCCTAAAAACATTTAGATGTATTTAGTGTGTTCAATGAAAGGTCGTCATTATAGCTGTAAAATTAAGTTCTATTGCAATGTAGGTCAAGATGCTCTGTCCACGGGTGATCTGTGATTGCCTAGATCCTTGAACCTTTATTTCCTCACAACCTTGTAACTTCACTCTTGATTATAAAACAGCGCAAAAACTTTAGTACTTCTAGCAATGAAACTTGGTATAGTTATTCTCCACATTGTACCCAACATAAAATATTATTATGGCCCCGCCCTACAACAAACAGGAAGTCAGCCATTTTGGATTGAAATGGTGAAATCAGGTATATTTGACAGCCTCTAACTTGCACATACTTTGCCCGATTAGGCTCGAATCTGAAACACCTAATTACCCCCCCGCCCTGAACACATCTGACCAATATGATGCCAGTTACCTCTATAGTGCCCCCTATAGACTGAAAGAAGAATGTAGTTTTAGGGAAAATAAAAAAGTCAAATAGACCCTTTCCATGTTTGTCATGGTTTGGGGGTGGGGCCTCTTAATTGCTTGTTAACAATATAAAAATCCTTAGAAATCACACAATGTCTTGTTAAGGTGCCCGTTGGTGCCATAGCAGTTTTGGCAGATGTATGGGGGGTGTCTCACCCTTGCTGTCACAGATGACAGAGTATGGCCTAGTTGTTTAAGAAAGTTTAGTAACAAGACATAGATAGTGAAACTGGGGCAACCTTAGAAGGATTATTCACCATTGCAAGATAAAAGACTGTGGACTGTTTTGTGTGTTAAGGTCTGGGTTACTTCATCTTCAGCATTGCAAAATAACACCAAGCTTTGAAGACGTCAATGTAGAATGGGCAAAAATTGTTGCTCCACTGACTTTTTCACGTGCACTCTCAGCTATGGCTCTCATCTTTTGGGACATAACAGAATCTTTTTATTTATCAGTTTGCTCTTGTTCTGCCGTAGGCTGTGGCAATGGGAAATACCTCAGGTGCTTCAACAGGAAGCTATATTTTATACAGGAAATGTCATAGACTACAAGAGCAAAGGCAAGTATTTGAAGTAGCAATCTTTAAAAATGATTCATTTAAGTGTTATTGCAAAGTAAGCAAGCAATTATTATTTTATTTTATTTATTATTATTAATTTGTGTGAATCAGGAGTTTTACTACTCTGACTGTAAGCTTCTTCAGTTGGTTTAGCTCTCAAACATGATCTCAGCATCACTATATGTATATGAAGAAACAGAAAGATGTGAGCAGATGGATTTGTAGATGTTTCCCCTGAACGCTCATTCTTTTACGATAAGAGTGGAATATTAGTATTAGGGTGTTCTGTACGTGGCTATTCATTTATCTGTTTCCAGTCAGTTTTTATTGCTCTTGTGTTTATTTAAGGCTTGATACAGCATTAGAAAAATGAGGAAGTAGAAAAGGATCAAAGTCTATGTGAGGCAGTCACAAGGTTGAAACATTGTAAACTCCATAATTAATACCAATCCTAGTTGTCCATTTGTTAATGATGTGCACAGAAAAGCGGCACTATTCACTAATGTGTCACTATTAGTATAATGATTTACTGGTACTTGCCCTTATCATGACCCCTATATAATTTACGATATATTAAATACACTAATACCTAATGACACAATCAAATGACAGTGCACCTTCATACTCTGAGACACCTGAGTCATAATTTGTTTAATTTCTAATCTAACAGATGGTAAAATTCACCTGACGCGAGGCTGAGGGTGGCTGCTTCTGTGAAGTGCAATTAAAACTAATGCACACATGAAGCTTAATAAACCAGTGTGAAACCACGGTCAAATCCGGACATTTATGTAACACATTTATGGGTTATGTATAGTGTGTAAAGGGGCAAACGTCATCCCTTCAACTTTAGGGGTGAGTGATATGGCGAGAGAAAAGTTGTGCTGTAGTGCATTCACTTATGCTCTGCTCTGTAACAAAGCCAGTGTACAAAAAATAAGAACTGTTAGCAGTGGTATTCTGTGTAAAACAAAAGATTAAAAAATCTACTCAAATCGTGAAAAAATCTAAATCAAAATGACCTTGTATTATATTTTTACAATACCGCCCACCTCTACTTAGAAGTTTTAGCTAAGGTCTCAAAAGTCAAAAGCTATATTCCAAATTTCCTGTATGTTTTCTGTCAGAAAGTATTGGGTATTGGATAAGGAAGCTCATCTGTGGATAAACCTGTTTTATCACTCAGCGCTCAGTGACCTTTCTCTGCCCCCACGACACACTATAGACTACACTACACAGTCATCACAGACCACCTCACTGTGCAAAGTTCACATGTGAAGGGATTGGCACTTCAACTAACCACGAGATGTTCGAGGTGCATGGGAAATGACAGTTCTCCGGAGCTGTTTCACTAGTCCCCATTGTTTGCGCTCATTTCCACTCATGTGTGTCCCTTGGGGCAGGTGAAAGGCACAATTTCCTTATTATGTTGCATAATAGAAGAAGCAGCAACAGCACCAAGCCTTCAGCCCATTCATCAGTGAAGTCAGGCAGATGAATATAGATTTTCCACTGGAACTACATGACTTATTAGACGCAGGAGTTTCTGAGCATGAGTTTGTGGTTTGCTTGAGTAAATATGAAGTAGACAGCCATTTACCAAGCGAGCATAACAAATGCGACCCACCTTGCTAGTGATACAGCAGCAGTCTGCCCTGTCATTTGATTATACATCTAATACATTTAAAAGTAGTTTGTGATTCATTATAGTAAGAAAATATACTAAATCCTGTTTTTTGAATAGTATAGAGCGCTCAATACACAGAACTAGATACTAAACTAGATTACATAGATGTATTCAAATTTCTGACTGATGAAACTATTTTACATGTTTGCAATTTACTAAATTTGAAACATGTCTTGTAAAAATGTAAAATACCCTAAACATGATAATGTAAATGGTAGGGATGCACCGATGTGAAATTTCTTGGCCGATACCGATTCCGATATTTCAGTTACCAATCTGGCCGATACCGATTCCAATACGGTATTCTGTAAACATGTTTAGTTGGCTATGTTTTTTAAAACTAAGAAATCTACATATGAATAACAGCTTTAATTGTATTATTAATCCATAAATATTATTTTATTGGATTTTGTACACTCTGACTCTTTCTAACCTTAAATATTAGAAATGATCATTTAAGAACAACTGATTAACACTGTCCATCTGTACAGGCCGATACCAATATTAGTCAAAATTGTAAATATCGGCCGACACGATGTTGGGCCGATATATCTGTGCATCACTAGTAAATGGTATAAACAATAATTTGATGATGATATTCCCCATCCTCACTGACTCTATCTAATTATATGAGAAACTATATGAAAATAGAGGACTATATCTTTAATCTGAACCACAAGTCAGCTTCTGCATTTGAATGAGATTGCTAATGTAAGAAAAGGAAATTACAAGATTGGTGTGGTGAAGAGATAATTTAGGCTTAGCCGAATGTAGTGACATCGGCATGATGTCATCTGTCACTGTCTCTCAGAGCACTAACTTGAGTCTCGTTACACTCATCTCTTCTTCGCCTTCTCTTCTTGCCCTGCTTTCCCTGCTGTCACACCACTTAGCACCAGAGCGGCATGCTTCCCTTTCTGTGGTCCTCACGAGTGTGATGTTCACTACCGTCTGTGCATGTGAATGTGTGAGCATTCATGGAGAATCAACACAAGACTAGGGGCTATTGTGGTTTTATATGCTTCGCAGTACATAATATCATGAAAAATTGACACCTTCCTAGCTACCTAATAGGACATGCCAACCCTATTTGTATTTCATTAAAATGACTTATGATCGCGTCTCTATAACGATGCCCTTTGGCTTTTCTTTTTTAACTGTGTCCAGTTTATTGCTTTACTTAATAGACACAACGGGGATGGAGTGTGCAGAAAATATTAGTCTTTTGGGGGTAATAAGTTGAAGTACTAATCAATTTACAATTACAATCATAAGTGAAAACTACAGATGAATACATTTACTGTAAAATAGACTTTAAGGCCATTTTAAGGTGGGCTCACAGAAGCATTACATCTTCACTTCCAGCTGTCCGTTCGTTGGGTGAAGATGAAGTGGTGAACGTATTTCCTGACGTGTAATCACTTATTGCTTCCTTTGTACAAACATTCTTTTTCCTGCCGATATTTATAGCTTTGGCATCAGGAAGTAACCATAAGCTGGATAGTTACATCAGTTCAAATCCACAGTGTAGGCCATACACATTGCCACTCATTCATCTGCTCACAACTCAAATATGGTCGTGCTGGCAGACTTAAATCCGAGCTGTGTATGGACACTGAAAGTTACCAATTAGGGTTTGCCTTCCATCTGCCATTGTTGACTCTGTAAATCCTGTAAATTGTGTTCAGAGTAATAGCTTTAATGTAAAACAGTTTGATCAATGAATAATGATTCTGGCTAGTTGTCATGTTAAGGGCAATACATCATACAATTACATCAATTTAATTGTTGGCTGGAACCACTATGAAACGAAAAAACATTAGTACATTACTACAGCAGCCTTGTGTTTGTGTTTGTGTGAATAGCTCTTTGAATGGCTGACATTCCTTTGAGACGGTTTGCATGCAGGTCACGTGACCCCATAGTGTCTCCAGCTTTTCTCTGCAGCACCAACAAAAAGGATGTGGTTGACTCTTAGCTGCATTCCCTATGACTCAGCAGGCTAATGCAATTTGACCGATACCTCGAGGTAACTGTGTCTAAGTGTCTCGTTGGCATTTTTAACATTCTGGTGTGTTAGTATGGAGTTCAAAAAAAGGCTATATGTTTTGATAGTAGAAAAATTATATGGTTTGATATTGTGATCTCAATAATTGGCCATATTCTTTTTCACTCGTAAGTTCTATTGAAAAAATCCTTGCATTTACTAGTCCAGTTAAAACACACTCAAACTAAGACTAAAGCAAGACTACTGCGAAACAGGGACTAAGCTGAGGATGGAATAATTATTAAATAAGACTTTTCCTGATATATATATTTTTTGTCACACAGTTTCTGAATATAATATTATCACAACACAATTAGTTTCTTTTTCTGTTATTGATTTGAATTCATTTGCAATATATTGTGCAGCCCTACTACTCATTCCTGCCGCTCAAATGTCCCAGGTTGTAAATGAGAGTCATGCAGTGTGCTCAGATAAATCTTCTGACCGCGATGTCAAAGATGAAGAGAAAAGGCAGTGAGTGAAAGAAGAAGAGGCTCTGTTATGTAAGTGGCAATAATAGTGGCGATAAGTTGGAGACCTGCCAGACTGATGGTGCACACTTCCCCATGTTTTCACACACACTCCCACGCACCCCCCCTTCCCATCCCACTCACTGAAGGCTGTGAGGAGTTATGTCCTGTCCGGCTGATGTGGGGATCTGCAGGGGGGACCAGGGAAGTACTGTGTGGAGTCAATAAGCAGAGCACCAGAATGAAGCACTTATAACATGTTTTATATTGGATTTGGTAATCTTCTTATGTGTGTGCCTTTCCGGGGGCCTTCATTTTATTAGCCGAGTTAAACGCAGGGGATATTAAAAGTTTTATCTTTCTCATTTGTCAAACTCACCAGCGATTCTCTCAGTGTGGGGAGAGTTGAGCTGGAGAATTTCAAATTACATGGTCTTTCAGGTTTAGGCTTTTGAACTTTTGCACAAATGTGTGTTCAACTTTTGGCTCCGGGGCTAGAGCTGGTGGGATGGCACACTTCACCTATATGCCCATGTGAGTGCATTAGGTGGTGGTCAGAATGGCTGTTGGCATCTTAATAAAATCATGATATTATATATTTTTTCGACCATTTCGCCCACCCCTAAAGTGAATACATAATGGACTCAATTGTAAAGCTCTATATGGAGGCCATTCATTCCTGGTCTACTGTATTCAATGTATTTTCTTCCTATACATGAGACGTTATTATTTGATCAGAGTCTGAGTTTATGTCCCCACCTGTTGCCTTTACCTTCACTTAATATGTAGGAGAAATAGTGTACATCCTGATTTTCACACTAAACCCTACCTCTCATACAGTAATAATGTCATCAGATTATTCCAAGGTCAGATAAAGTTGGATTGTGTACTACGAAGTAAAAATACAGTTGCTATGGTTACCGGCTGCTAATACTACACTGCTTCAGTGTTACAGCTTTAAGGTCAGAAAAGGACAAAATGTTGCTCAGTAAGTACCAAGATGCACCGCTAATGAAGAAGCCTCTTTTAATCACTCACTGGCCACTTTATTAGGTATATATTACCTGCTTGTTCAAATGGATGATTCACCTCATTACATCAAGTCATGCACGTACCAGTAATGTTCAAGACAAACTCACTGAAGTTCAAAACATCAGAACAAAGAATCACAGTGACTTTGAATATGGTTGGTTGTTGGTCCCAGGTAGCCATCGCTAGAGATTACAGAGAATATGCAATATCCAGTGAGCATTAGTTCTGAGGGAAATGCCTTTTGATACAAGAGAATTATACATGAAGTTGAGTGCCACTGTATTAGTTTTACTTGTGTGACCAATAGTGTATAGTGAATCACCGGTGGAGATTCATATCTGTAAAGAATGTACAATTCATTAATGAAAGTGATGCTTTGTGGTGAAAAGGTGTATTGTGTGTTCAGTGTTCACATTACACATTGTGCTAGTGTGTGGTGCGTCTGGTCCTCTGCCAAAGTAAACATACCCGACTGTTGATTTAAATTGTAAATATGGAGCCACCTCTGAATTTAAAACAGTCAACTGGCTTATCATTTCATGTGTGGTGACTGTGTGTTCTCCATGTTGTTTTAAAAGCTGAACCCCACAGCGACGTTCAAATCCATAAAATCTCCAAGACTCTGCTGCAGATTTAGTCAAGCAGCCATTTTTGCTTATTAACTCTCCACATGTGTTCAAATCACCTGCTATTTCCTTTGTACCAACACATTTAATATTAACATCAACAGTGAAAGACAAATTGGTAATTGAGATTCAGCAGCTTTTTTGTTAATGTCTTGTGGTCGAATAATTGTCTTGGCTGTGGGATAATATTAGCCCTGATTGCCGTCATTATTACCGTTCTGCACCTGTGATCTTTTGCAGAGCTACATTAATATTTGATCAAGTGCCCACTGCTCATGGACTTCTCTTCAAAGAGCCTGTATAGAAAAACAAATGCATAACTATATAACATTTATACATGGTTTAATAAAAGCCAGGAATCAGGTTGTCTGCTGCCACACCCAGTAATCTCCCAAGATTATTTATAGCCTCTGCAATGCCAGACCCCAGGGAGACCGCTGTGGTTTATGCCATTGTGTAACACATGTCACTATTGTGCATCTGAGCCTACTTGCACGACTTGTCCCAATAGTGGCCCATGGTGTAATGTCAAACAGTGAAGCCACAACTCAAACAAAAGCAGCTGGAGAAATACCACGAGTGCACCTCTATTAATTAATGTGCTCAAGCCTGGCGGTAAATGCATTGAGCCACAAAGTTCTTTGATTCCATTGCATAACACTATATTTGTTCCTGTAACTAACCCCTTTGGCTGCAGTTAGTATCTTAGGATCAGTCAGTACAGAATAATGCTTAAATCGGTTTAAAGCAAACTCCTGAGAATTGACAGAAGATGGGTGGTCATCCTATTGAGACACTGTAGACAATGTTTTTGTCAGCTGTGAGCTGAGAGAGAGCTGATCTAAAGGTACTAAATATTTTTTTCTGTGAACCCATTGTCTACACTTGTATTCTATATCTATTAATCATAACGGCGAAACAACAATATTATGGAATCACGTTGGTCCGCTGCCGCAGATTGTAAATGTGAATGCGATAACTCAAAAACGAATTGCCGGATCAGTTTCAACTTTTGCACACAGGTACATATCATAAAGATGCAGAAATGTATTGATTTGGGTACTTCTACGATGAATATTAATTAAGTAATGAATTAATTATTGGCCAAAATTGTGAACGCCATAACTCAAAAAGTCTTTGCTGGATCTTTTTCAAATTTTCTGAACAGTTACATATCATGAAGCCGCTGAACTGGTTATAGATTTGTTATATCATATTTGACAGCCTCTAACCTGCACATACTTGTCCCTGATTAGGCTCAAACCTGAAACACCTACCCCTGGTCCTGAACACTTTACATCAAATTTACAAAATTTGGCAAAAATATTCTTCACAAACATCCAGACAAAGTCAAATAGACCCTTCCAATGTTTGCCATGGTTTGGGGGCGGGTCCTCTTAATTGCTCGTTAACAATATAAAAACCTTTAGAAATTGGTTGTGGCAGAAGTATGGGGCCGTTTCGCTGCTATACACCTTGCTGACGGGGACGACAGTGTGGGCCTAGTTGGAACTGACAAAATCCCTAAACATATGTAAAAAGTATGTATTATCATGTATTAGCCTGTTAAGTATGGTTTATATGCTGAGGCAGTGCCAGGGATTGAGGAGACATTACTGGATCAATGAATGCAGCTCTGTCTGGGCTCAGAAATCACTACATAAACATCTGTCTATGAAGCTTCTTCATGGCTCCAACATTGAGTTCTTTATCAGTGACTATGGCTTCCCATAGTTTAGCACACAGACTATACCCACCCAAGCGTAGACTGTCGTTGTGTCCCTGGGCAAGACCCTTAACCACATTGCCTATGAATGAATGTGGTGGTGTGATTGGTGTTTGGCGGTGGTCGGAGGGGCAACCACGCCTCTATCAGTGTGCCCCAGGGCAGCTGTGGCTACACAAGTAGCTTACCACCACGGTGTGACTGAGGAGTGAATGAATAATGTAATTTATAATTTTTAAAATTTTAGTTGAAATTTTTGACTTTCACATCCTGTCATGTTCACTGACTTTTGTAAGAAACAGCCTAATTGGACTTTCAAATTTAAAGCAAGCAATGACCTTCTTTCTTATGATCTGACCTCACTATTGCTATTAGCTTTCTCTTGCTTCTTGATGTTCTTACGTGTCGGCCCACTCACAAACAAAGGTACGCCTGTGTTTGACTTGTATTGTCAGTACCTAGACTGGAATGAGCTCAGGACAGAGTGGCTGCAGTGCTCCAGACATGAGCTGAAGGAAATGACAGGATCGTAAATCATGCTTAAACCATAATCATAGCTCAAATATGCCACCTCAGGTGTGAGTTTAACTTACATGCACAAGAGAACCAAACTGTGTCACTAGTGCTAATCGTGGCGCACTGGTGGTCGAGGAACCTGTAATGCTTAATGTTTTGTGCTCCATATTTGGCAACCTTGTCTCCAGTAAGCACACCAGTCTTTTGTTAACTATGACAGTTGTTCTTGATAATCCAACATATCTAAACATTAAATATGTATGGACTGAAAACAGATGCATTGTGGTGTTTAGTCTGTGCATGTGTTGTTAGTTGAGGCCATATCCTTCAAGATTCGAGAGCACATCTTGCTGTTGTAGAATTAAGTCAAGTTTTTTAGCATTTCACTGGTGTGTAAAGATACTCTCTAAATAAAATGAGGCTTTCTTTTTCAATTAAATCTTTGATGGTTTCCCCTTAAGCTTTTTTAGTTTTATGGCATGAGTGAACCAAACAACCAAAACAGTGACCAGTGTGAATATGTGTTTTTGTTGGTATACAAATGCAGGAATGTTGCTCAGAACAGTGCAGTTTTTATTACTTACTAGTGTACACTGAATGCCAATTTTAATGGTCTCAGTTAGCAAATGAGCTGAATCTTGGTTTTAAAAACAATATTGCAAATGTTATCTCAATTACAATATTTTTTCAAAAATCTGCATCACCGCAAATACAATTTTTTTACATCAAGTCAAGTAATTGCATGTTAACATACTGGCCGATCTTTGTTTATTACTATGGATGATGCAACCACTTAAAATACACTAGGTGGATGAAGTCATCGGCGTTCAGTCCAGTGTCCATAACCTGTTAACTGTACCCTCAACACAATACAATACAATACAATCAATACCTGCTGTAAATGACACAGAACACAATCAAGCCATTTCTCTTCATCTCTTATGCTGTTAAATGTGCCTTTTCCCACTTGTCACCATACTATCGACGTCCACTTTTGGCCTATACAGTCTTAAATAGATGGATGGAGTTTATAAGGCCACTGTATCTTTCTTTGTTGCTTTCACTCCCTACACTGGCTTGATTGTACAGCCCCTCATTGTGGGTCTGTTGAGGTGTCAGCCATTATCGAGGCCCTTAAATGTCAGAGCGCGACGTTGAATTATTGATGGAGATAAACATTGATCTCTTTATTATGAAGACATGTCAAGAGGGAGATGTTCACAACTACTGTATAGTTTAGTGTTCATTGCATTCAGGCTGCTTAAGGGCTTTGTCAGTGTGTTCTTTTAAAAGTCAAGCACTTGAGGAGAGGTTGGCACCGTCTTAACAAATGTTCGATTGATACGTCCTGCACATACAGACGAGGATCTATCTTAAAACTTGTAGTGCTCTCATGGTTAGCCCAACTTTTTTTTCTAGCGATTACTATAAATCTGATAAAGGGAAAGCTAATTTGCAGGTTTGTGAATGTAGTTACAGCCACGGCCTGTTCTCTATACAGCAGTATGGTCCCAAACTCAATTTGTTGTTAACTCAAAAGTTCTGTCATTTGTTCTTTTAGTTTTTTTAATTTAGAATTAGGAATATTAGTTGTTAAATTCAAGGACACCTACACTTTGTCTTAATGTGGATACAAATTTAGTAAAGTTATGTGTTGTTTCATTTATTTAAAATGGGACAATGCATATTCAATTCAATTTTCAATTCAATTTTATTTGGATAGCCCTATATCACAACACAGTTGCCCAGAAGGCTTCACAAATATTCATTGATGTCACAGTAATAATTAAGTATTAACGTACACTGTCCCTGTGAAAATAAAACAATAAAGAAAGAAAGAGATCAGATGAGGCTGTACTATTATTTGTTTAGTTCAAACTGAGATTTTATTTTAAAAAGCTTTTGTAAATTATAAAAATGTAAATATGGATACTTGTTTTTCTTCACTTACTGCTGTATTAAATTAATCAACTCTTGTCCTTAAGCCTGTCGTCAGCAGAAGTATGCATAGCATTGGGCTTGTACTGTGGACTGCCCAAATAAAGACCCGCAGGAAGCAGGGCCCGGTCTGAGGCCTGGTGGGAGCAGGGCTCTGCACATACACACTGTTTAAAACCAGCCATGCTTTCATTTCTGTTGTTGGCTTCGACTCACTCGAGAAATGTGAGTCATTTCCTGAAGACTCTTGTGCACTGGCTTCTACTTTATTGACTGAAGATATTAGAACACTAAAGTTGTGCTTTTCAGCTAGTCACACTGTTGCATAAACACCAAGGTTGTGGGGTGGGCGATATGGTACAAATATAATATCACTGTTTTTCAACATCACAGTTTCAATTTATCACGAGTTTAGTTCACTTTTAAGTATTTCTGCCTTACACAGACACCAGACTACTTACTGCTCAGTGTCTTCAGAAAATAGTTTAACTTCAAATTCAATATACATTCAATATATATATAGTTAATGAACACTGGCATTGTAAAAAGGATTTCTGTTCTGCTCTGTGAATACAGCACAGTCTATTGATGCAGTATTGTTGAAATACACCTGTTATATTAACTTTTAAACTATGTTACATCTTCATTGGCTTCATGGTAAAATCATTTCACATGACTGTGTCTAGCTGAAGTTTCATCACGACTGTGTGCCAGGCAGACATGTGAGTGTAGAAGAGACTCAGGTCGGCTCAAGGCTTGGTGACAGCTCCAAAAGCTGTTCAAATGGAAATGATTTCTTTCTAAAGCTAAAGAGTCCAGGCTTTGTGTGCATTAGTGCTGTTTGTGTTTCTGTCACAGAACACCTGAGAACAATCAATGGGAAAACAAAAGGAATAATGTATGTTGGAGAATAGTTCTATGTATTCAAACATACCACTTGAGTGTAAGGTACTGACACTTGGGACATGCTCACTGAATACTCAATTACGTGTTATGTTTACAGGAGGAAATTCACAATAGCAGTGAGACTTTAATCATATTTTGTGACGTTTGATCATCCCATACATCATTAGTCCCTATAGATCCTATTAGGGCTGCCAAGAATCCACAGTTTTTGTAGACTTTAATATTGTACAGACTTTTAAATGCAACATTACTGCATGCGCCATGATATGTAATCCATATCCATTTATTTGGCTGTGAATTATGAATGATGCTGCCTCCTTACATGTATGTTGTGGTAAATATTTAAACTAGATAGAATATTGAGAATACATGAAATCAACACAATGGTCAACTCAGTCTAGAAGTTTGCTGAGCCCTTGAAGCATTTGAATAATTGATATATTGTTTTAATATTGTGTGTGATTATTTACTCATGTCCCCTCGTTCTCTTAGATGTTATTCACCACTATTTCATCCTAGACGTTGTGGTGATTGTTCTGCATGCATCTGTAGATGTTGTGTGTGTCGATGGGAGAAGCCATTAGGTTTTATTGAAGCATTAACGTCCCACAGCGTCCCACAGCTCTTCAGAACAAGCCAGCCATGTGTGAAACAGGTCTTTTTACCTGAATGGACGCAGTCAGGCGTTGGAATGTGTGGCGCATGTCTTCACTTTGCAGAGGCACTAACTGGTAAAGGTGTCAAACTTTATACAAGTCAGGTTATAGGTCAAGTTAGAGCAATGGTCTTTTCCAGGAAAAAGAACTGTAAATGCTGGGCACTGTATTTTTACATTACATTATTTCTTATTCAACATTTATTTAACTATTCTGACACTGACATTCCAATGCTATTCTGGTATAATATGTGTACATTTAGTGAGTATTATGACTTTAAACTGTCAATGTATTGCATATATTACCAGAGAAATCCCCATTTCAGCTAAATCTATTTGGTTTACAGTTACCCTCGAGTGCTTTTTATGCAATTTGAACCACACACCAGCTCTCCTGCTTCGTGTCAGGCTTTTTCGTTACTCTCCCCAACAGCACTCATTATATTTGCAGTGCACACGTCCCATTCTCCCCAACCACCAATTACCAGCAGTGAAAATGCATTTTACTCACACAGGGCTATTTGCTCTAAATTTCTCAATGTAGTGATTGATTTAATCCATTTAAATCCTCATAATCTTCCCCATAGCCAGGCTAAGATAGAGCAAAACTAATTGCTATTTTTGCTACAAAACCTGCTCTTTACCAGCAGTTGTGTTGAATGACACTTCAAAGCACATCTTTTCATGGATTGATGCCTTGTAGAGACCAGAATTATAAGATCAACACAATGTGGTGCATGTTAATTGGATCTTGGGAAACCATTTAGGGGCAGAAAGATAAGTACTCCTCAGTGGGCAGGGGTTCAAAGGGGTTCAAAATGACATTTACCCCTCGACTACTCTAAGATAGGTCCCTGTTTCAAGTCTAGGTTTAGGGTCAATATATTTTACTATTGCATTTGCTATTATAGCTTTGGCAAGGTCTTCTTCCTCAGATGTTTTATGCTGCAATACCAATACTATAATTTATATTTTTTTCATGCCTTTACCCTCCTCCTTTTCACTCCCACACTCCTTAGCTCTAATAATACAACTTAGAACAGACAAGATTATAATTATTATCACAGAAGTGTGAATGTATTTCCTATTTTTGCCCACAATGGTTTAGCAGTGTCAAAGGTTTGTTTACCGTCTATAATTACATAATGAGCCATTTTAAAATAGATATACCATTTTATATTAGTTTGGGATACAAAACTACAATAGTGACAAATGAAAGTTGAGCTGAGGATTTAGATTCTAGGCTGTATTGTATTGTATTGTTAAACCTGATACAGAACGGCTAATAGGGTCCTCATTTTGCAAAGCATAATCT
This sequence comes from Philypnodon macrostomus, assembly GCA_036025475.1. NCBI lineage: Eukaryota > Metazoa > Chordata > Actinopteri > Gobiiformes > Eleotridae > Philypnodon > Philypnodon macrostomus. The sequence goes on from JAVQKC010140994.1 coordinate 26,279, forward strand.
ATATTGCTAAAACCTATATGCAGGAGGACTATTGATTGTATTTAGCCAAACTGGATACTACTTCCCACATTCTTTGACAGATAAAGCTCTCATAAATAGCACCTTTGAACTTGTAACCCTGAATGCATTGTAGTGAAATAGATTTTGTCAGATGGAGGTGGGCTGTTTGCTAAGCTGGAAGGTATTGCATATTGACTTCTGGAGTTTCATTATATTTAAACACGCTGAATAGCTAATCTTGTCTGAAGGAGAATTAAGAAGACGGATGAGAAAATAACACTCTGGCATTAACTCCCTTCTCCAGTGTGGCACAAACCCATAAGTCCAATAACAAAAGATGTTTAATTTTGTTGAACAACAAATCCACTGCGCTGCCTCTAACATATACCCTAAGCTTTACTAAATGAAATGTTGAATGTTTTGTGAGACCTGTTATGTGCCATAAAACCTCATTAACTTTTTGATGAAAAACATTTATTCACCTGATAGCATATTGTATAAGGAATAATCTGTGGAAAAAATGTCATAGTGGCTAAATATTAGACGTAGAAGACACATATATGAGTCCTGGCCAGGACCTATATAGGGGCCAGGACTCAACACATACACATTTTCTTTAGTGGTAGGGGAAATTGGAGAACCCGGAGGAAACCGATGCAGCCTGGGGATTGAACCCTTTGCCACCACGCCAAAGATCTGTGCTTATAGTAATATTCAGAGTGTGGTTTGACGTCCTATAGCAGCTTTAACTTGCAGGTGCAGGTCCAGAGAAGAGCTGATGTGAAGGCTGATCTGATGGTTGCAGGATTGAGGACTAAGGGTGCACTGAGTTATGGACCGCTGCCTCATGTTGGATATCGACTGCACTGACCGATCGCTCACAGGAGCCACTGGGGCCGAGGGGCTTTGAGTCATGTGGAGAGAGATGTCTGCGTCTGGAGGCTGCATTGATTTGCCATTATTAATGTACACGTGAATACCAACAAGTTGGCAGCTCCACACTCTGCTGCAAGATGTGATGAAGTGTAGGATAGTATGCAGAAATGAAGTCATTCAGTCTGATCTGTGCTGAGATTACGATTTTTTATTGGTCGTTTTGAAGCATCACATACAAACGTAACATATTTACTTGGCACAATCTGGATCTAGATGTGAATTGTGTCAGAAAATCGCCGCTCTTGTACTTAAACAAACCAGTGCTGGGGCTTTTAACCCAATGAGCTGAAACTTATCGAGCTTCATCTAGTGACGTTTCCTTTAGTGTCAGCGCAAACTTCACCTTATTGAGTCCTGTTTTATCCCTCTGAATCTTAGGTCCAATATTGTGCTCTCTTTCTACACCAATCTGCCCCCTTCACTCTCTGTACCCCAACTCATCCCCACTGTATACAAGCAATGTGTTGATTGTAGCACAACAATACACCAGCATGCATACAAAACACTGTTCAGCATCAAAAATGAACGTCAGATATTGATGAAGTAAATAATTAAGTTCTCTCTAGTCTGATGTAGTTTCAAAGCCTTTTGTGGGTTTCCTGCAGTCAGTGGCTTTGGTCAGTACAGCTCATCATAAGTTATTCAGTCAGTGTAATGGTGTCTGAAGGCTGGTGGCAACATGGGTTGAATTTACAAAATGACGGTTGTGGACATCTCTGCTTTGTTGTAGTGTTATGTAAATGAAAATCAAGCTCACACCAAACATCACACTAATGGAGTCTACTTCAGGTTGTATGAAGTAAAAGTAATAAGGTCTTACAAGACAAGACCAGTTAAATGTGTGTCAGTCTCAGCAGTGTCAGCAGTAGCAACCTTCAGTTGGGAGATGACTATAGTTTGATTACAGTAGCTGCCCAGTATGATTTTGTTGAGTGTTTCGGGTGCCTGATGAATGTTATTGTGGTACACAGCTCCTCTGAGGCAGTGAGGAGGTGGCACTGTGCAGTAAGAGCAGTCAGCTTGCAGGCAGCACTGGCCATCTGGACACATGATAAGGAGCCTGGTCCAGACACTAGTGTGCTTTTTCAATCCATTTCAGTGTTATCAGATCTGTGTCTGTCCGTCTTCATATCAATCAACAGTATTTAACAACATATCTTTTGTTCCTTCTTTGTCCCATCTGTTTCTCTGCAGTTTGCTGTTTCGTGGTCCACAAGAGGTGCCATGAATTTGTCACGTTCTCCTGCCCAGGGGCTGATAAGGGGCCCGACACAGACGTAAGTAACCAAAGCCCAGCTGTGGCCTGTCACAAGCTGCTTGTTAAGGGGCTGCCTTTTTCTGTCAGGACACATGATTTCTTAGCATAGTGTGTAGAACTGAAGTTTCAGAGACAGAGGAATTAAAGATTAAAGGTCATGTTGATTACAGACAAATAATACACTCATTGTAACTATTGATAAAGCACATTTAAGATTTCCTTTGTCTCGCTTGAACTGAATCAACAGTTTTATTTTTGTTTATTTAGATGCCACTCAAACCTACTAGAATATATGATTTGTATAGTTAAATTCTGACTTTGACAAGATTTTGACCCCAATCAAAAGGAAAGGTGGTGGAACCCGATGGTTTATACAAATTAATTACAAAGGCTATTAAGAAGAACTAATTATCAGTTAACAGAATCACCCATGTCACCTTTATTTAATGATGATTGGCAGATTTTATAGCATTAGCAAAAGACACCATAACGACCAATACAAAATATATAATTTAGTGTAGAGGTATTGAAACCCCACTGCATCTTGGTCAGACTCAGGAGCCTTTGGGGAACAGCTGTTGCTTCATACTCAACTTCACATTCAGAACACTGAATTATAGAAGCAGTCCTAATATTAGCCGCCTCTGAGTATCTAACTCCAGATGCCTGCAATTGATGGCTGCTTGTTTGTTCACTAAGTGTGAAAGTCCATTAACATGCCTGTTATCTCGCTGCTTCTGTCCTGTAGCCCCTTAGCATTTAGTCATGCAGGTTGGCCTCTGTAACTGGAGATATGTCATTCAAGATCATCAGCTCACTCTCTTTAAATAGAGCAGACCAAGGATGACACACAAGCCTTAATAGAAAATAGTTATAGAGGGAGATTCTTGGTCTAAACTGACACTGGGGTTTAGAGGAATACTAGGTTCACTGTTACAAAGACACTTGACTTATGTGACCCCCCCCACTCTATTACTTGATACCACAGCTACCACTGCCGCTTTGTTTAGGGAAGATAGCAGAATATGCTAATTATGCAGAATATATTGTATATGTTTTTTCCACAAGATTTTTATTATTGATTCTGTAGATTTTTTTCAAATTTGGTGAGTCATATAACAATAATATAACAAGAAAATAACATTTTCATAGAGATAGTGCAGTTCCAGACATTTTTTAGCCAGTGTCACAAAAACAAGCGACAAAACTATGAATTATTTCTTTGTATTTTCTTAGTAAACCTAAACAAAACTTTCTTTCCTAACGTTGTGTAATAAAAAATAATACACAATAATTAAGACCAGATGACCTACAAAGTCTGCACTCTGCAAAAAAGGGTGCTCTTTGTTTGCATATATTGCAGTCCAAACCCTTACTTCAGGAAATTCAGTATATCAAAGCTGTGTTGGTTTATGTGTTCTGTTCACAGGAGTAGTTATAAAAGATCCATGAGTCATAAAATGCAGGTAGCATGTACACTGCATAATATTTACTGACTGAGGGAGTTACAGCTATCCTAACTGCAATATGTGCGGTTACCCTTGGCAACAGCACTGCAGACTGCAACAAAATGCATATAATGTTCAAGGGATTTAACAGGAAAACATAGGCATACTTTTATTAAGAGTCATCCCCACTTCAATTTGTATGTACATTAAATATACACTAGCCCAGATCACTGTGCCAAAATTCATGAGATTTTGTTTATGTTCATCAGGTTTAATGCTCAATTAAAATGCTCCAGGGCATTAATGAGTTAATTAATTAATTAATTATTCATTGTAGAAGTACCAAAGTCAATCCAGTTCAGCGTCTTTTTTGAAATTTGAAAAAGATCCAGCAAAAACTGGGCTGATACTGAGATAAACACCAACCATTCACTCTCAGATTTAGATTGACCAATTTACCATGCATGTCTTTGGATGGTTGGAGGAAGCCAGAGTACCCGGAGAGAGCCCACAGTAATATGTGGAGGACATACGCACTCATTGAGCTATATTGACACGTTAAAATACTACTTAAAATGAATTCATTATTCTTAATTGTAACGTAATGTGCTTTGACACATTGCTTTCTCAAGGCAGACTCACTACATGGCTTTAATGTGTAGTATTGCACAGTCTAACTGACCCACAGAATACCTGGTAAGTGAAATGATCTTAAGTCATTTGTAATTGTTATCAGTCATGTACCTAATCTAAGCACAGTATCACCTCGTTCAATTAAAACACAATGAAACAAGTGTTATGGTTTAAATTACAGGAGCTTGAGTGAGTTCACTTCTCCGGCATCAATAATGCATCAGTTTCCCGTTTCACAACAGGGGCTCTGCAGAGGAAACTGAGCGGTTGGATGTGCTTGCATTCGTGCAGCAGTTTGGCTGCTGCATCATTGATGCCCACTTAAACCAGAGCAGTGTTGATAGCCCGGGGCAGTCTTTTTGCACTAATTTTCCTGAACAAAGACAAACAGATTCAGCAACCTCCAGATTTTCTCTTGGCTATTCACTGCAGAAAACACAGTCAAGAAGCTGCACTGTGCCCTTTCGATCTCCTCTGCCCGGGCACATCTGATTGCAGGGTGCAGTGTTAAATGACACCCAGAACAGGCTCAACAATATCTACAAGTAGTACTTTGTTATTTTTGCTAATATTTGCTTGAAATAATAATAATAATAATATAGGGAGGTTCTTGAAAGATAACGTCTAAAGTCAACTGATTTGGACAGTCTGTTTACGCTCACAGCTTCTTAGAAATTTAAAACAAGGTTAAACTTAAGTGGAGCAGAATTATATCATGGTACCACAGTCTCAGAGAGCTTTCGATTTGTGTTTGGACCTGATGTCCTGAGAGTGCTGGCTCTTTGTCTATATGTTGTCACTATACAGCCAATGCATTATGCAGGTTTGAATGACTGTATTGGCAGAGATAGCATTTTAAACAAATCATTTATTACAAGCGTTTACATAATTGTAAACAATTCTGAAAGTTGTAAAAGGGCATCTGGACAAGGTTTTGATTGTTGAAAAGCTTTCATCTGCCAATCCAGCAGACTTCTTCAGTTCTGGTTTGAAAGGTGGGTGAGCTGAGATTATAG